>JAGFZM010005417.1:0-16359 GCA_017657215.1 Limnothrissa miodon | reverse complement strand
CGTTCTCTCAAACTCCATCACTCCTCTCTCACTCTCTCACCATCTATCTCTCCCCCACCCCCCACCTCCCAGCTCTCTCACCTTCAGAGAGCTGTACTGATGTGTCAGAGGGTTCAGCTCACACAAGCCAGGCCTTCATTCCTCGCTGATGCAGTCACATGATAAGCCGCTCTCTCTTGTCACTTATCAGTAATTTATGGCCACTCTTTCTCCACTCCAAATGAGTTCTCTTTTACATGATCCCCCCCCCCCCCCCCACACACACACACACACACACACATCTTCTCGATTCGCCTGCACACTCCGGAGTCCACACACACACACACACACACACTTAATACAATGTCATTCACAAGAATGACATAGTAGCATTCCGTGTCTAGTATTTCTGAATGCAGATCACGTTGACTCAAAGCTGTATTGCGTTGCACCACACACATACACAAACACACACACACACACACACACACACACACCACCAGATACAATTTACAACAATGACAGTTTTATTCAGCATTATTACGTATAGAATGTCTGAATCGAGATTGAATGTTGGCTTGTTAATGTTGAGTTTCTCCTGCAGTCTTGTGCTTGTGGTGTGAATGCAGACTGGCTGCGGAGGCCTGTTGTAACCTGCGCGCCCTCGGCCTGAGATGTTTTCAGTGTTTCATCTGTCATAATCACATAATTGCAATAACATCGCCTGTGGCGGACACCCATCTGTGTCAAGGTCCTTGGCCTGTCTGAGATTTCTCTCTGCTAGGTTGAGCAACTTCATTCATCTCTCTCTCTTTCGCTGTCTTTTTCCATCTTACTCCATCGCTGTCCCATCTCTGTCTCTCTCTATCTGCCGCTGTCTCGCTCAGAGGGACAAGACATCACTATTCTGGCCCACCCTGCTACATTAGCCCAGAGCCTGCAAGGCATTCTTCCTCCCACCCCCACACCACACACTCTCCCCCCCCCCCCTTCCCAACTCGCCTCCTCTGCCCTCAGGGCCACCACGAGTAGTTTAAACCTGAGGTGCTCCGAAACACCTGCATCTGTGCGTCCAATTTGTCTTCCCTCATGTTCAGGGTTGCTTTATGAAGGGCTGAGGAGAAGGAGAAGGGGTGGGGAGCACAAACCTGTCTAAGCACTATGATCGGAAAAAAACAAACGAGGCGAAAAACATTCAGGTGTTTAACAAGCAAACATTCTTTACCGCCCCATCACACCTTGGGTTTGTGTGCACATGAGTAACATGCAAGGTACAATATGTTCATTAGCAGCTATCTGGCTGGTTGTCATGCCTACATTCCAAGCATTGCCAGTTCTGCGAGCTACATGCATCATGCACACTGTCATGTAACAGCACTAACTGCAGGGGAAGAAAGACATATGAAAAACTTTTTTTTGTTGAACTGAGTTAGTTTTGCTGAGTGTGTGTGTGTGTGTGTGTGTGTGTGTGTGTGTGTGTGTGTGTGCGCACATATGTCTGAGTGTGTTTGTGTGTCTGAGTGTGTGAGCGTGTTTATTTGTGTGAATGTTTGTGAGGGTGCTTGTGTGTGTGTGTGTGTGTGTGTGTGTGTGTGTGTGTGAGTGGAAGTCTGTGAGGGTCTTTGTGTGTGTGTGTGTGTGTGCGTGCGTGTGTTTAGTCAGTGGTAGTGGGCTGGAGGGGGGGTGGAGAAGTCTGTGTGCAGTGCTCAGGGGCAGGAGTGTTCCCTCCCTCCTCTAACTCTAATCTACGGCGAGTTAGCCGCCGACCCTCCTTTAGTTCCTCACGGACATGTGTAAGACGCCTTCAAACTGCCTCCTCTCTCCTCTCATCCCCTCATCCTATCACACAATGTGTCTTCCATCCTTCCATCCTTCCATTCATCCATCCATCTTCACCTCTCTCTCTCTATCCCTCTCTCTATCCTTTGCTCTCTCGGAGTAATCAGCGGTCGCGCTCCAGCTCCAAATCCGTTCATGGCTATCAGAGGCGCACTGAGAGCGGGGAGGAGAGAGGAGGCCGCCGCAGGCCTGGCTTTCCCTGCCCGCCGCCACTGGCTGGGACCGCCTCATATAAGGGGGGAGAGAGAGAGAGAGAGAAAGAGAGAGAGAGAGGAGCCGTGACACGTGCTTATCCACACCTCCGTGCCCCCCAACAATCTAACAGGGAGAAAAAAAGTGACTGATAATAATAAAATAAATATGAAAATAAATAAATAAATAAATAAACAAACAAACAAACATACAGAGGGGGTGGACGGATGAGGAGATTAAATAAAAAAAAGTAAAATAAAAAATGGTGTGGTTTTAAAAGAGGGGCAGGGATGGCAGCACAGAGGCTCATTGGTATTCCTGTACACACGTGCAGCTCTGAGCTGATTCCTATTCCCGGCCGTGGTAACTGTAGACCTGACAGTGGTGAGCAAGAGAGCACTGAGGTTTCGACTCTGTAACTTTCAATTAGCATGACAGGTCAATGACTCAGTACTGGCTTGGTGGAACCGACGTAGAGGCCAGTAAAAACAGGCGTCCCTTTTTTCTCCTGATATTGTTTCGCTTCTCTTTTTTTTTTTTTGGTGTGTGTGTGTGTGTGTGTGTGTGTGTGTGTGTGTGTGCGACTGTGTTCGCTTTTTGAGGTTTATAGTCCACAGTGGGGTCTAGACTCTAGATTTGTCCCTTCACGTTGATAATTGGGCATAATGTGTGCCAGCCGTCTCTTCTCCAGGGCCGACCCAGCCTGACAAAGCTCATGCCGGGAAGCCTCATGCGTTCTGGGGTAATGAAAAGCAAACAAAATTACAGTTATGAAAACACCCGTTCGCTTTTGCTCAGGCGCCTTTTGTTTCTGCTGTTGACTTTTTCAAAAATTCAAATGAAATTCTAAATATGATTTTGTCCCAGCTGTGATCTTTTATACAGTATTTGATGTGCGTGAAGAGAGGGTAACTTGAGACTTGCTATTTTGACCAGGACTGGTTTGGGTTAAAATGGAGGGAGGGAGAGAGAGAGAGAGAGAGAGAGAGAGAGAGAGAGAAAGAAACTCACCCTACAGAGAGGGAGTACCAGGCAGAGTCTTTCCTCATGAGAAACAACAAAAGATGCTTTGCAACTGAAGAGGGGGAGGATTCCAAAAAGTCCAAAACATCTACCCCCGGAGTGGGCGAGAGAAGCACAATAGGCATGGCGTGAAGAATGAAGGCATGAAGATGAAGATTGGCCTTCACCAAGAAGAGGCTACCTCACTGTCATCCCATCTGGTTCACACCAGCACCTTTGGATGCCTCAACTGCTCTGTAAAACCTTCCTTCTGCCCTCACACACACACACACACACACACACACACACACACACGATGCATCCCTCCTTAAACTGACTCTTCGAATCAGAGCAAGCACCCAAAACCTTTGTGATGGCCAGAAAATGTGTCTATTATCTTCAAATGTGTGGTTTTCATAAAACCCAAATGAAATCTACACTCGCATCCAAGTCTTTCTGTTTACGGTACGCTCAGTCCAGATCCAAGAAATAAATAAATACAAATAAAAAAATAAAATACTTGGGTTTTGGTTGCTCCACTTAAAGCCTCTGACACAAACACATTGCAGATGAGAGATTCGAAGTCTAGGGAAGTAACCGCTAAGCTTCGACATACCATGAAGAGGTAAAAGTAAGCCTTTAATTGCGTAGGATATTAAGCTAAAAAGAATGGCTGGAGAAATGTTTACTTCTCCGTAAACAAGCCATGACCTGAGAGGGCCAAGCCGCAGCTTTAGAAGTTTTAGAGGCGGCTGGGAGAGGTACATGCCACAGGACCGAAGGCGTCACAACTGGCAGAGGTGAGTTAAGGGGGTTTTAATGAAAGAGGCATGTTGATGACATGACGTGAATGCTAATGACTTGGCATGTACTTTTTCTTTGGAGTGTTGGCATCAGGTACTGGGGAATGGTTAAAATAGAAGAAAAAAGAATTTCAATGAATCTGGTGATTTTAAGGCGTATCCTCTTGGGTCACAGAGAGGAGACACGCATTCTCTTCACTGGTTTTGCTTCTTGAGGGTTTGAAGATGCTATTGATGCTAATGATACAGGTGCTAATAAAACAGACTCCTAGGAGAATGTCTAGAAAGCAAGCATCTTAAATTTCTTGACAAAGAGAAAAAAAATCCTGACAATTCCTTTAAGACCATCATTGTAGGGATGAATCGCCAGTGAGTGATGTGTCCCAGTATTTGTTGAGGCCGATGCCAGGGGTTAGAATTGCTGGCTGGGGTGCGAAGGGTCTGGCTAACTCTTGACAGCTTCCAACACCAAACACTGATCATGTGGGCTGAAGGGGGCTCAGACGGCTACCTCCGATGGTCGCCAAGAGGCCTAATTACCCCAGCAACTCCCCGTGCCTGCTCTATGTAAGCTCAGGGGGGCCAAGGCCGAGAAGCTTTCGTCTGTGACTGCGGAGCCACCAGGAGGTTAGGAAGCTCATCTGCTGCTGTGAGTCATGAGCAAACACAGAGGGAAAGAAAAGGATGAGGAAGGAAGAAAGAAAGAAAGAAAGAAAGAAAGAAAGGACAGGCCTCTGTAACAGAAAGAAAGAAAGAAAACAAGAAAGAAAGAAAGACAGAAAGAATGAAGGAAAGAAAGAAAGGAAAGGCCTTTGTAAACCAGGGAGAAATGGTGGTGGAGGTGGATGAGTGTGAGCGTTGTGGGGGTTAGTGTGAGTGAGCATTACCAGACATAAAGACACTCGGTGAAAACAACGGCATCCTGAGAGGCAGTTTGGATTATCTAAACTTCGACTGAGCATTCACCTAAAGAGAGTTTGAGAGGCTTTTCAACCCAAGGATGAGAGAGCAGAGAGTGAAAGACAGAGAGGGAAAGAGAGAGAGAGAAGAAGAAGAAGAGAAAGATAGGGCCTTTACAAGTGCAAGCTATCTGCCCTGGCACTTAATCAAAGGGATTAGGACTGGGAAGCCGAGCCCACAGGTTATCCTCCAGGAAGCATACCAAGCAGTTATCAAAAACACCCCGAGTTCAAAGCAGCTCCATTTTCCTCCATTCGCAGTGTTTCTGGCCAGAGCCTCGGGCTTTTTCCTAGGTAATAAACTGTGTCAGAGATGTTTATACTTGTGTGCTCTTTGGGGGAGAACAGAGGCAAGGAAAGATTTCACTCTTTAAGTGAGGACCGGGGACCAGCGGGCATGCCGGTGTGTGCTCTACCAATCGCCTGGGAGACCCGCAGTCGAGGTGTGAAAGCCTATCCCGACAACTGTCACTCCAACGACATTGGCAAAACAGCGGAGCAGGCAAAACAGCGGAGCAGGTAGATACCCATAAACCCCTTTCCAAAAAAGGGTGCGTGCGGCAATGCTGTCGCAGAGGCTACTTTGATATGTGAAGAAAAGGACCTGTTTACCATTGTAAGGATTCCCCATCAGCCATTGTGTTTGGGGGGGGCAAGATAGCCTCCGTTTCCAGAAATCCATTTTTTCCCCCTTAATCTGCCGAGCGGTGCTGTATCACCCCAGACTTCTGCTTCACCAACACAATCCCATCGGCAATGCTGGAAAGGTTCAAGACCAGTCCATCAATGCACACACACACACACGCACACATGCTAACACACCCATACATACACAGAGCGTGTTAAGAGACATGAATGTCTTCCTTCATACCCAAGGTGTAGGCAATGGGGTTTTGAAAAAAAAATGTCATATTGGATCAGTAAGAAACATCCCGCTGCACAGTGTCTCTCCTCTTTGATGTCCTTAATCCAAAGCACTGTATATATATATATATATATATGTGTGTGTGTGTGTGTGTGTGTGGGTAGGATGTAAAAGAGAAGAAGCCAAAACAGCTGAAGCCACTGCAAGTGAATGGAGCGTCGTCTAGCTGCTCTGTCTAACGTGCTGAAATAAAGAGTTGGAACGGATATAAAAGAAAAGGGCTTGTCCACTGACCCTTGACACACTGTGCGTTCACAGGGACTTGTAGGAAATTAGCGTGCATCTCAAGAGCAGGGGACAGGTTAATTTGGAGCGAATAAGACGTGTGCTTATTACTGCCGGGTGGTTTGAGAGGTAAGTGCAGAAGCTAACCTTTCGGCAGAATCTAAATTCATCCACTGGCAGGGAAGCTTTGATTCCAGGCAGGTGGTACCTCAAGCCGTATAGCCGCTCAAGTCCTCAGAGAAAAGAATGGCTTTTGGGTGGAGTGCGTCTGCATGTGCGTGCTTGCGTGTGTGTGTGTGTGTGTGTGTGGGGGGGTAAAGGAGCGCATGTATCCTCTGTGATCTAACCCGTCCAAGTCCACGTGTGATGGCTTTGCAACATGAAAGGAGGCTTTGGCAGACGGCCGCTCCGTCAAAACCTTACACGTCTGTACAGGGCAATCTGTACGAATCCATATTGCAGATTTACATTAGCGGCCCCCATACCCCACCATTGCCCTGCACACAGCCACCACCACCACACCGTTTTTTAACCCCAACCTGCTAGAGACGAGCTATGGCTTCAATAGAGCTGCCCATCTGTGTGGCGTTAGGACTACACGATCCAGATGTGAATTTAATTGTATTTTCGACCGAATTGCAAAATAGCTACTTGGGAAAGAAGCTAAAATAACATACAAACAACAGCAACTATGATAACAAGTAGGGGCTGGGGGATGAAATGGAAAGGAGATCAAAAAAACACAGGCTTACAAATTCAACGCTGCCCTTTGAAAAAGGATCCCTTAACATTAGTGCACAGTATTGATTTACTCTGCAATTTCGTGTCTCTCTCTCGATGCCAGCACACCAATCTTCACTGAGCAGGAGGTCCTGCAAATAGCCCTCATCTGATTTTTTTTCCAAAACATAAAAGATTAATACCTCCATTTTTTCCTCTTTTTTGGGGGGGGGGGGGGGCGGGGGGTGAAAGGCTGGTGTAGGAAAAGAATGATAATAAAGCAGAGGTCAAACCGGTATTTCTGGGGAGCTGGGAGCAAAATGAGATTTGCAGACTGAGAGGTTCCTTCAATAAGAGGATATAAGAACATGTCGGGCTCCCTTGTCCAGGAATGAGACCCGAGAGTGGAGATTCCCTCTGTGTGTATGGTAAACAGAGAGATGTGCTCATTCATTTGTAATGACCTCAGAAAAGTGAGGAAAAACTAATCTCAGAAATTGAGAGTGCAATCTGAGGCAAAAGTAAAAAAAAAAAAAACTTGATTGGACAGTTCAATTCTTCTCAGTTGTTCAGAAAGTTCTGAAAAGTTGAGATTTTTTTTCTGTGAGTGAGTTGCAAAGAGAATCACGTTTGATACGATTTCTGTCAAACAAATAAGCACAAAAAAAGCAAACAAAACACACTGATATTTTTTGGGGTTTTCAATTTGATTACTTTCATTTGTGTGTGAGGAAAATAAAACAAAGACAACAACAAAGAAATTAAAATAAGACATCAACATCAACAAAATACATCAGTATCAAGCATCAGACACAAGCATCAGTGCAGACCAAACATACATTTCTGTTGCTGCCTACTCTCTAGCAGAAGTTCCAGCTCCCTGGCTGGCCTATTTTAACGAGAAGTCACTCTCTGTGCAAGATTCGAGCATCCACCCAAAATATCTCGGGGGCATCTCTTCTCGGTTGGCAGAAGGTGCCGCGTCTTCACGTGGCTTTATTTTGTGCACGGTGCGCGCCCATGACTGGATCTGGTTAACTAATTCCCCTCCTCTCAGCACGGCTCCAAACGAACCCGTTCCTGTAACTTTTTACAGGCCGAAACCTGCGGGCCGAGTGCCGGGGAATAGATGAGGCACGGAATGATCCTCGCACCGCTGGTACTGATTTCTGCGTGCTAATGGGTTTGAGGCCAGGCTGAAAATACAAACGTTTGGCCAGAAATCGTGTTAGCATTGCTAAACAAAAAAAAAAAAAAAACAAGCGTTAGCGCAGCTCCCACCTAGCACTCTATTAAAAGCATATTAAAAATGTTATAAGTAGCTAACAAGCTCAAGGGGCCAATGAAGTAGCTAGCAGTATTGTTTATGGGATTATGAGTGTTTATTGTGGCTGTGACTTATCTTTAGTAGACAATAGGGGGCCTTGGTTTAACAGACTCAACCCATATAAATGGAAGTCCACCACAGGGAGCTCCGTTGTGATACAGTATAGTAGGGCACACCGATTCAAGCGCTCCGTTTTCTGTTGGAGGGAGCAGCACAGTAATAGGCACCCTCAGAGGAGAAGGGCAGTCTACAAGCTTGTTAGGAGACACTCAGACAAGCAGTTCAGGTGGAGTTCAGCCCAAGATACAGCTGGACTGCCGCAATGACTTCCTCATATCCAATAACATCTCTGAGCTTCCCTATCTGACAAAAACTGCTCTTTCTTCTCAGTTAAACTCCATGACAGTTCAGCTCACTTTAACTCTCCGATGAGGTCTGGGGAAAAGCAATGAGCACCATTATTGACAAGAGCAGCTTACTTGCTTATTTATTTATTTATTTATTTTCATCTTGACAACAAAATGCATCCCATCTCTCCCAAACCATGATTAGACGGGCCGTTTAAACATCTCTGACTCGTCGGAGCCAGCACAAAA
The DNA here is from genome assembly GCA_017657215.1 of Limnothrissa miodon. Taxonomy (NCBI): domain Eukaryota; kingdom Metazoa; phylum Chordata; class Actinopteri; order Clupeiformes; family Clupeidae; genus Limnothrissa; species Limnothrissa miodon. Next base: position 7,792 of record JAGFZM010005417.1, on the reverse strand, counting down.
GCACAGATGCCTATTAGGGCCTTACAGTAATGATATTTGCATACGAGAGCGTTTTCAAAAGGCTTGTCTATAATGCATAAGAGCCTTTTAAGCTGTGTTTACGGCTTACACAATTTTACACAATTTTAGCCCGCTGACAATCCGTGCATGGTTTTGCTTCATTTTGTGAGACATGCCGCTTTAAATAATTTACTCACTCATCTCAGAATGAGCATCTCATTTAAAACACACACACACACACACACACACACACACACACACACACACGCATTCACGCAGTATTGATGGTATCACGGCTCTTGAGCCAGGGCCTGTCAGAAAAAGAATCCAATTATCAAAATGTCAAGAGCATATCTGACAAGTACTGTCTCTTTCAGGGCTGAGTAGGTACTCTAAAATATTCAAGGTGCTTAGGGCCCTCAAGTGCGTTTAACAAAGGACAAACTGGGCTGTGCTTTTCTACACTCTTATGGGTGGGGTGTGTGTGTGTGGGGGGGTTAAAATAAATAAATCAATAAATCATGGATGATTTCCCGAGTGGGTGCAAAACAAGCACCTCACTGTAAAGCATACATAATTTAGCTGCAAAGATGTGTGTTTTAAATGTTGCTAAAATATACATGGGGCATATGCTAATTTGGCAGCCTAGCCTCTCACGCTGTTGTTGGACAAGCCTTTTTTTTTCAGAAAGAGGAAAAAAACATAAAACTGTACTGAGTGAAAGTGTGCAAAAGCCAAAATCACGCAACAGAGGAGGGGCAATAAGGCGTGATAGTGGTGTTTGTGTGTGTGTGTGTGTGTGTGTGTGTGTGTGTGTGTGTGTGTGCCATGAACATGTGTGCTTGTGTCTAAGTGCATGGATGGTGTTGTATGCTGAGACAGGGTAGCTTTGAAGGTGTCACAGTTTATGAATGTGGAGGGGATGTCTTCATCCCAAGTTTGAAGGTCCACGCTCCACCCTCCACCCCCTCATCTCGACCCATACAGCCCCCACTCTTAACACACACACACACACTTCTTCCTGACAATCGGGGGGTGCTGCCAAATCCCTGCAGTGTCTCCAAACAGAGGCTGCCTGCTGTGTGGGCAGCCTGTTCCCCCTGCCTTAACAACATCCCAGCTGACGGCCCGTGCACTTCTGCCAACATACGGCGCACCTTAAACCCACAATCTGCTCCCCCAAACACGAACACCTCAGACAGAACACACACACACACATACACAAAGAACACACACCTAACTGACTACACACACACACACACACATACACAAGGACAGAGGGACATAAGCAAAAGATAGAGGAGTGGAAGTAGCATGGTGAGAGAGAGAGAAATAGAGAAATAGAGAAAGAGAGAGAGAGAGAGAGAGAGAGAGAGAGAGAGAGAGAGAGAAAGAGAGAGAGAGGGAGAGAGAGACAAGAGGAGAGGAGAGGTTAAAACACATTTTGGAAGGTGACACACCCTCTGTGTACACCTCTGTTGGTGTATGTGAGTGTATGCACTCGGGGTGTGTGTGTGTGTGTGTGTGTGTGTGTGTTTGCTTGCGAGTGCACCTGCATGCGCAGGTGTGCTTTTGAGGCATGTGTACACATGTGATCATGCTTGCATTATAAAGTGCATAGTCTGCATACATGATTGTGCCATGCCAGTTTACATTCTTAAACAGGCTCTCTCCCTCTCTCTTTCCCTCTTCCTCCTCTCTCTCTCTCTCTCTCCCTCTCTCTCTCTCTCTCTCTGCTGGCCAGAGGAAGTGGCAGGAACATCGTTAGCAGGGCGGGCGTCGTTGAGAGAGGCCCTCCACTGTCTGCGCCGTTCTAATTAAGAGCGAACAGCATGAGTCGGTCTGTGGCTCCAAATGGCACCATATGTTTTCCCAGACTAACTGGCTGAATAAATGGCATTTACCCACTCAGGACCCACTGTGGCACTGTGTCTGGAAATCAGTTTCTAAACTGTCGTATAAAAGCGCAGAGACCCCCCTCACATTAACGTCAGATGTGGGTAATTACCTTTAGGGAAAAAAAAGAATTGGACGGGGAAAAAAGAAAGAGGGGGGGAGAAAAAGTCGTCTTGTCTCATAATGCATCCTCAGCATTGTCGCACGTTTCCTTTTCTGTGCCGTTTAACCATTTACGGGACTTTGAGCGGTTTACGTCCGCTCCAGTGAGCCTGAGGTGTCAGGCTGTAAAACATTTATCCTGATGGTAAAAGATGCTTGGTTAATCAGAAGCTTGGGGAGTCAGGGGGCTTGTGTTTGCTGGGTGGTGGGTGGCCATTCATCTTGTGGGGATATAGTGACAAGGACTAGTCGCTGCCTTGCAAGAGAGCGTAACCTTAGAGCTGACGGCAATGAAGTACACTAACCAGCGAACAATAAAAAAGAAAAACAAAACAGCCGTAACAATGGGTAAAGATTTTTAAAACACAAAACAATGTCTTCTTTGTACAACACCAGCCCTGTGACCAGTATGAAAACACACACAGACACACACACACACACACACACAATGGCAAATGCTTCGTAGGAGAGCCACCACTGAGGCAGTGACATTCTTGCAGTGGGTTTCACAAGCACAGCAAATGACCTCCTTTTAGGCAAAACAAGAACAGAGGAATCGCTTTCCTAACGAGACGCGTCCGCGGGAACAGGAACTAAAAGATGAAAACCCGCACAGACTCCCCGAGCGAAGAAAGAAAGAGAGAAGAAGAAGAGGAAGAGGAAGAAAAAGGCCACTGAGAGAGCAAAAACACGCAATCTTCAATGACAAGAGCTGGCTCAAGTGCAGAGATAAGACTCATAGGGCTCGACGCAAGGCTCTCTGTTCACATTTTAATCACGTTGCCGAGCACAAATGATGAGCCTCGGCTAAGCTCTTATCTCGTGCCACCGGCCCATAATTAACGCCATCAAAGTCCCCCTGAACACAATCGCTACGCAATCAGGTGCGCCCCAGGCAGGTTAACACTTGCTGTATTGTGTACATACATTTGAACATACTGCTCCGAAGTGTCAACTGATAGAGCTATTTACTATATTTTCAGACGTGTGTGTGTGTGTGTATGTGTGTGTGTGTGTGTGTGAGAGAAGGTCTATATTTGTAAGTGGTGGTTAACAGTTGGTTCAATCTCACATCAGGATAAATGTGGCCTAAGTACTGTAACTAGATAATTACAACTAACATAAAGGCACTGAATGTGTGTGTGTGTGTGTGTGTGTGTGTGTGTGTGTGTGTGTTTGTCTGTGTGTCTGTGTGAGATTGCATGGAGACACTGAATTTGATCTGAACTGACAACTTAGAGGCCTGCAGGCTTCGGTGCTGTTTCATTTGTCTCTGAAAACAAGTTGAGAAAAACACGAAACAACAGCACCAAACAGACAGAAGCAAAATGGTTCCACGGGCCACTAAATATCCCTGTGAGTAAGGCCTTCGGCTAGGAACCGAGAGTGGGGGCAGGTATTTAGGCCACATTATGCTGTGTTTAAAGCAAACAGCACAGTGACAACTTGTGTGTTGACGTGTAATTGTTGTGTCTCATTTAAACTGGCGACGTGACAAGCTTTTATGTGATAACGCAAGAGTGGCTTCACCCTTCTTGACTTGCGGGCCATGTAAGGAATTTAGTTTTATGCTCCAGGGACAAGGTGAGACATGTCAGGACATGTGAGGGTTGGCCAATAGTGTAGCTACATAAAGGCAACACTGATAATAGGCGAAGATTTAACACTCTCTGACAAATGACTCGAGAAATATGCAGAAGCAACGCTGTGTCACACATACTGACACCGACACCCAACACACCATACACACACACATGCACACACACACACAGACTCTCACACACACATATGCACAAACACACACACAGACAAACAGGCACGCAGGCACACACACACACACACACAGAATAGCAATATAAAAACTGTAGTCTGTGCCAAGTGTGAGCACACCTGGTCCAACCACAGAGGCTCTTACCACATCTCAATCACATGAATCAGCGTGCACGATTATAACCCGACTCGTTTTTCAAACAGAATCAGGTATTTCATCTCTTACTCAACACACAGGTGTTTGGCTACGTGACTCTCACACTCGCTCGCTCTCACTTGTACAGAGGTGGCCTTGTGCAGGCGAGGCCTAGCACAGTCGGGTGGGGGGTAGATGGGCTGGCTGTCATCGCACCTCACCAGCTGGAGGAAGCGTGACCTGGCTGTGTCGCCACGGAAACCTGTCCTTGTCCCCCTTTTTCGCCCACCCATCCGGGGAGGACGTGACTTGGGAGGGCTAATTTGTGGAGGCGTTGTTATGTTTTCGAACACAGCCAAGAGCACGGCAGCACTGGCCCCTATCTGATTCCATATTTTCCCCCACCTCACTAGCACAGACTAGGCTCTAAGACCCGCGGCTAACCAAGGCTACTATCACAATAGTTATCACAATAACAAAGTAAATGTGCTGCAACATTCAAAGCTATTGTTACTCAGGCCCAACACCCAACACACACACACACACACGATAGCAGCGCTAGCACACATACACACACACACACACACACACACACAGACGCGCACACACACACACACACGTTAGGACCACTAGCACAGAGCAATATGGAGTCAGAGCAAACCCACACCCGTGGTCATATCTTTATGTGAAGGCAGAATGCTGCTAGAGCACTGGATCAGGCCCTTGAGCTGCGCTCTGTCTGCCTCTCTTCCCGCTGCCGCGCAGCGTACACAGCTTTAAAAATAAATCACAGCCGCGGTCTCCACAGTCACTGCGGGGCCTCGCAGGTGAAAACACACACACACACACATGCATACACACACACACACACACACACACACACTCACTCACACAGACACAAAGCAAAAAAAAAAAACCCTCCTAATGCCAGGATGCCAGTGCACCAAATGCTGCTGTCAGCCCAGGGGTTTAATTACCTTGGCATCCGTGCCACTTATAATCACCTGCCATTACCGGCACCGGCTGCATCTGCTTAAGTCTGTCGGAGCCAAGCGCACTGAGACATCCTTCACCCAGCCAAAGGAGCCAGACACAAAAGGGCCCGAGCGAGTGCACCACGAGCATTTACGTTACGGTTACGCCACGCAGAACCATTGCCGGAGAACCGTACCGCTAAACAGACGCACCTGACTCAGTGTCACGAGGAGTCCCCAATTAACACTGGGGAGGAAGAAACAGACAGAAAGAGAGTGTGACAGAAAGATACTAAAAGAGATATAGAGAGTGATACAGAGAAAGAGAGACAGGGAGATAGAGTGATAAAGAGAGATCAAAGAAAGTGAGAAAAAGAGAGAAAGAGAGATAGAGAGAAAGAGAGTGAGGCAGGGAAAGAGTGTAAGACAGAGAAAGAAAGAGACAGGGAGAAAGAGTGATACAGAGAGAAAGAGTTAGACAGAGAGAGAGATATAAAGAGAGAGAGAAAGCGGTAGATGGCATCCATTCTCCCAGACTGCACCACTGCACACCAGGCCACCCCCACAGTGTTTAGTTTCTGGCATTTCAGAGTTTATTCTCAGCCAACTGCCAAGCTGACAATTAAGATATATGTGTTATTTTTCCTCCCTTATTAGAAAAGTTTACCCGAGTGCCAAAATAAATAAATAGATCCGTGAGGGGAAGAAATAAATACCGACTTTGGGAATTTCAGCCCAAATTGATAGCCAGCAACAAAATGGCCGCCCCTAGAGGAGAGTGATGTGTTCATTTGTCACGGGCCTTAACAGGGCCCTGGGTAACCTTTTGTGCTCTTTAGCACCCAATAAATGTCAGATAAGCTGGTGGATGTGTGAGTGAGCGAGGGGCTCGGGACCAGGAGCGATGCGGGGCACTCTATCAATAGGCCTGCTGGTTCACCTGAACACCGGTGGGAAAGATGCCCAACAGCCATAGCTCCATCCCAAGCCCAAAACATCTCACACCGTCACTTCAAGACTGTCTCTTTTTCTGTGTGTGTGTGGATGTGTGTGTGTGTGTGTGTGTGGTAGCAAAAAACATAAATATTATCTTTGTTTCCTGTTATTTTTTAATGGAGGAGAGAATAGAGAGTAAAGCTAACCTTCTTCCAGAAGCAGAGAAGAGGTTATCAGTAGAAAGCAATATACATGGAGAGCATATTTATGAAACAGACAATGGTAAGTCGACACAACATCAACCATATCTTATTAAAAGTTTTTTTTTTTCAGGTGGCTTGAATGTGTTTTTTCAGCTGTTATTGGTAATGGCAGGTCAAGCTGGATATGAAAGAGGAAAGGAAACTAAATATAAGTTTGGGCCTCCCTGCTCACCACCAATCAGAGACAAGTGGGTCGAGTCTTTGGGATTTGTCCAGGCAAATCATATCCTCCAAAGACATCTACTGTACCTGCTGTACATCATCAAGATAAGCTTTCCTGGCAAACAAGTTTTGGATCTCCCCTCCATCCACACAACCATGCTATGATCCCCAGCACTGGTCGCGCATTACCCCCGGATAGCCTGCCGGTGGCATGGAGATTAGCCTTAGCTTAGTTAGCTAAGCTAGCTTAGTTAGCCTAGCTCTCCATTCCTGCTCCACCACCGCCTCCTCTTTTCTCCAGCCCGTCTTATTGAAGGGCCGTATGCTTCTCGGTGCCCAGTGGACATTATCCAGCGCACAAAAGGCGTCCGAGGCTCGCTACATCCCTCCTGACAAAAAGATAGAAAAACCAGAAGAAAGTTGACACGCAGTTCCAACTCGCCCAACCATCACGGCAGAGAATGAGGCTGGAAGGAGTCGTGTGGGTACACTAATTACAAATATCTGCGCTAATCCTGGGCCGATAAGAGAGTCATTACTCCGTAAGACATTTATCACTCTGGGATTGATGACCCATTTCCAAGGGAAGAGGGAAGAGCGTGATATCTCCGCCATCGTACATCCAGGCCGGAGCTCTCCATTTGTCTGCCTGCGCCGCATGCTGAATGCTAATTAAGAGCTGCAGGTTTTGGGGCCTAATAGAATTCTCCGGAAAAGTGCAAATTGACTTTGAGGGGTGAAAGAGGGATAGAGCGAGAGAGAGAGAGAGAGAGAGAGAGAGAGAGAGAGAGAGTGGTAGAGGGAGATTTCTAATTGTGTACGCTCAGGCGCTGACTGGCTTGACAGGGACGTCTCTCTCTGTGGGATTTGCGGGGAAAAGCGCACACAAAGAAAGAGAGCCAGGGACACGGCGCACCGCACGGCCGTGAATAATTTTCACCTGTCACACGAGCAGGCGGAGTGGAATTAAAACAATGAGACACTCTCAGCAGCACAAACCCCCGGCTCTCCCCCTCTCTACCGCCTTTTGCATAGTGACACACCGCTTCAGTGCCGGGAATGCAACCACACACGATCATATACTGGCCTTAGATATCTATATGCAGATATCAACAGATCCTATATCATATATATGACACACACACAGACTACACAAGTATCTGCAGCATCCATCGTGTTTACATGATAACACACACGCCCCTTTACTTATACAGATGTTTACACTGAGACACTTCTGTTTGAAAATCACTACTACTTACAGTAAGGACCGATGTTTGTGAGAGGCTGAGTGGCTATGTACTTATACACACACACACACACACACACACACACACACACACACAGCAAGTACATTGTTGGGCCCTAAGCTACACCAACACAGATGTGAGGACACAAGTCCAGACACACAGGTCGAATACACCTCCAATCACACAAACACTTGAGTACATCGAGACCCCCAAACACACACACACACACACACACACACACACACA
>JAGFZM010005415.1:0-21280 GCA_017657215.1 Limnothrissa miodon | reverse complement strand
ATATATATTTTTTTTGTGGTTAAACGACTGAAGCATTGTGTGCTGCTCTACTCTTCACTCAGTAGACTTGCTTTATATGTATTCTATCTAGACCTATTTATTCAATGTCAGTTTTATTTGTCAATTTCTTCAAATGTACTTGATATACAAAGGAATCGAAATTACGTTTCACACTTGTCCCATGCGTAGACGTTGACAACAATAAAGTGCAGATTCACAACAAAAACAATTGTAAACATTAAGGTTATGTTAAGTAAAAAAAAGTGCAAGTAGGCTTAGGGCATTATACTTAGGCTAGCTTTTATTCTTCCTACTCTCTCCTTTTTTTTTTTTCTTTTTTTTAACGTCTTTAATTTATTTTTGTTTTATACCTATTTGTCTATTTATAACATGTTTTTATTACTTATCTAGTTTTTATATATATTTTGAAATACCTATTTATTTTATATTGTCTTTTTAATTTAATATTTTTTAATTTAACCATGACTTGGTCTATTTTTTTGTTTCCCCATTCTTATCTGTGTAAAGCACATTGGGCTGCCTTATGTATGAAATGCGCTATACAAATACATTTAGCCTTGCCTTTAGTTTGAGCTGAGAAGGTAATGCTGCACAGAGGACATTAACTTGGAAATGAGGTGTGCGCGTGCGCTATTTTAGTCCTTGTCTCCCAGTTAAGGGGCATTATGACGTTTTCGGTTTCTTGTGTGATGTGTTTTGGTCGTGATCTCCCAGGTAAAGGGTGTTATGAAGAGATGTGGGTGTTTGGTCTCATGTGTTTTGATCCTAATCTCTAATGTAAAGGGCGCTATGGAAAGCTATAGGTGTGTATAATGTAATGTCGTGATTTTTAGTCTCTCAGGTAAAAAAAAAAAAAAAAAAAATGTGATTGTGTGTGTGTGTGTTTGTTTGTTTTACATGTGGTGTTTGTTGATTGATGTCTCCCAGGTAAAGGGCGCTATGGAGAGGTGTGGCGGGGCCAGTGGCAGGGGGAGAACGTGGCCGTGAAGATCTTCTCTTCGCGCGACGAGAAGTCCTGGTTCCGCGAGACGGAGATCTACAACACCGTCCTTCTGCGTCACGAGAACGTTTTGGGTGAGACTGCACATTTGGAAATGTGCTCGGGAACCATCACTGTCACTTGTTTCTGTTACCTGTTTACAAATTGCCTGTTTTGTTGCTGATGGTTTCTGTTTTGGTCCCAGGTTTCATGGCGTCCGACATGACCTCACGGAACTCCAGCACCCAGCTGTGGCTGATCACGCACTACCACGAGCACGGCTCGCTCTATGACTACCTGGGCCGCGTCACCGTGGAGATGGCCGACGGGCTGAACATGGCGGCGTCGGTGGCCAGCGGCCTGGTGCACCTGCACACGGAGATCTTCGGCACCGAGGGCAAGCCGGCCATCGCCCACCGCGACCTCAAGAGCAAGAACATCCTGGTGAAGAAGGACCTGCGCTGCTGCATCGCTGACCTGGGTAAGGGCATGCTCCTCTCAGTCCCCTCTCCTGAAGTACTCTTAAGATAGTGTTTTATATCAATGTTTGTGTCGAGCTGAAACATTTGGGCAGAAGTGTGAATATGTATTCACAGAAATGTGATTTTATTCATTTAGATGTACCCTCTCTTTCCCTCTTTCTCTCTCTCCCTCTCTCTTTTCCTCCTCCTCAGGTCTGGCAGTCACTCACTCCCAGTCGGACAATCAGCTGGATGTGGGCAACAACCCCAAGGTGGGCACCAAGCGCTACATGGCGCCGGAGGTGCTGGACGAGTCCATCCAGACGGACTGCTTTGACGCCTACAAGAGGGTGGACATCTGGGCTTTTGGCTTGGTGCTGTGGGAGATCGCCCGACGCACCGTCAGCAACGGTGAGCAGCGCAGAGACCCCAATGACGCCGAGTGTCTTTAAATACACAGGGAGGAATAGCCTAGCCTGCTTAACACATACTTAGGAATCATACTTAGTATGCTAAACACATACTTCACCTACCAAAGTCCAAATTCCTTTATATATGCAAGTTTACTTTGCCAATCACTGATTCTGATTCTGTCAGTCTCACCAGCCTCTTTAACAGACATGGGGCACAATGTCTCTGTAGGCAGGCCATGGCAGCCAACCAATGACTGTAGAGAACAGAGAGAGTGGGATGAATCACCATTTGGAACGGAACTGGTGTGAAGGCTGCCTCCATTGTGCCGGGGTAGAAGCCAGTTTTAGGTAGAAGCCAGACCGGTGTGAGTGTGAGAACCAGGCTAGTAGGAACAGCCTGTGTTTTGTGTAATGGGAAGTGGGTAACATTTAGTGAGTGATAAAGTAAATTATTTAGTGCCTACGTAGGTGCCCAGTGCATTCATGTTCCTGGTCAGAACGGCAGTTTTTTTAAGGAGGAGCTATTGGGAGGAACTATATCATTCTTTCCCTGTTTGTTTTGTGCAGTAGAGTGTATACATGCTCTGTTGTTTCTGTTTTATTATGGTGCTTTGGAGAATCTGTTTTATGTGTGAAACAAATTACAAATTTTGTTGAATTTCAAACACCACTTAAATTGGAACCATATTCCCGGAACATACCTACAGAATTGGAATCAGAATCAGTTTTATTGGCCAAGTATATTTGCATATACAAGGAATTTGACTTTGGTATACATATACCATACATATACTGGATTGAACCCTCATAAGCAGCCCTGTTTGGCCACTCCATGTGATGACGTGTCTGGCGTGTTTATCCTGTAGGTATTGTGGAGGAGTACAAGCCTCCCTTCTACGACCTGGTCCCTAATGACCCCAGCTTTGACGACATGAGGAAGGTGGTGTGTGTGGAGCAGCAGAGACCCTTCATCCCCAACCGCTGGTTCTCCGACCCTGTGAGTCACTCACTCACACTCTCACTCTCTCTCGCTGTCTCTCTCTCACACTACTCTTACCTCAGCACTTAACAGATTGAGATGAGGGAACTTCCAGGTAACAGTTAATCAGTTTGGTCCATTGTCTGTCTTTCCTTATCTCCCCCTGTCGGAACCTCAGACGTTGTCTGCGCTCGTGAAGCTGATGAAGGAGTGTTGGTACCAGAACCCCTCGGCCCGCCTCACCGCGCTGCGCATCAAAAAGACTCTGGACAAAATCCACAGCACGCTGGAGAAAGGCAAAGCCGACTGCTGAGCCCTGACGAGCTGGGTTCCCGTTGATGCTGAGTTGAGTCGAGTGCAGTGGACCGGACCGGACCGGAGTGGAGCAGAGCGGAACAGATCAGAGCAGGATGGCCTCTGAAGCCCTCATCACCATCCCACCACTCTGTGCCCTCATCCACCCACCCAACCCATCACCACCAGGACCAGACTGCAGCTGGCTGGCCCCCATTCACACTGCACTGCACAGCACTGCACTGCACTACACACCGCCTCAGCTCAGCCACCAGACGCTCCTAGTTCCATTCCCCAAAGTGCTCCACACAGATGAGATGTGAAAGAGCTGCAGCAGTCCTGCTCCGTGCGGAAGGTCACATGACTGGGTCTTCACACCGCCTTGACACCACCTCTTTTTCTCTCTCTTTCTCTTCCTCTTTTTTTCTGTTTTAAAGTCGGCTTTTTTGTCATCCTGTGTTTTGGATGACTTGATCCCGCTGCTAGTGAGGTAGAACGGTGGCCATCCACAGGCACAGAGGCTGAGGAGAGTTGTTGTTGCCTTCAGAGGACTTGCCAGAGGACACAGGGCCCTCACTGGAAAGCCATATAGTGTATTCATTCAGATACAAGCCCACCTTCCGCTCCCCCAAACAATGACTCGGCACTTTTTCAACTACCAAATAACAAAGTCATTACAATCAGTGTTGAACTTAACCTACCTTTGGGAAGCTCTTTAAAGGAAAGATGCTTACTGTGTGGTTCTTCTCATTTGGTTTACTTTTTTCCCTGTCAACCCTTCTGCAACTGACAACCCCCTTTCCCCCCCTGTCCTGCCCCAAACTCTCTGACTGATGGCTCTGCGAAATGGCCCTGTGTTTTAAAAAGACTGTCTGACTGATTTGGTGAATGGAAACAGGCGTTCACCCCATCCGCCATTTTGGCTCGAGGCTTTGCCATCCCACCATTTTGGCTCTAGTTGTGTGTTACTTTCACCATTGAGTACAAATGAGGCTGACTTGAGCAGAGAGGGCTCTTTTGCTTTTCTCCCGACGACAATCAAGTGCTGCTCAATCAGACTTTTTGATATCATATTACTCCTATGACAAATCATGTTATTAACTTTGTAAATCATTATTATTGTTATAGCTGTACTTTTTATTAAAGTGCCTGGTGGGGCCGGCTGGATGGTGGACAACACCGATCCACAGCCAGAGAACCACACTCATAAGGAATACTGAACTAGGAAAGGGTTCTATATTCTGCTTTTTATTTTCATTTCATTTTATTTTTTTGTATAAAAGAAGTGTTGTAGTTGTTGTGAGAGTAGGTGGCAGCTGGAGGTGGGTTCCCGCTGGTAGTACGGCAGGGATGCGATGAAACGCTCGTTGTTCGTTCAGGCTATTTTCTGTTGTGCAAATAGGTCTGTGAAAGACGACTGATTTCAGCGCTCAAGTAGGAAAACCACTACAACCTTTGAACTGTGAATGAGCGGTTACCTTAGTAGCAGTGACTAGGGACACCCTAGCAAGTTGTCTGTGTGAAGCCAGAAGAAAGAAAAAAAAAAATCTTGCCCTGAGGCACACAATGTTTGTGACACACAATGTTGACCGTGCATGTTTGCATTTTTTGCTTCGTGATGGCAAGGCCACCTAGCAGTTATGCCAAGAAAATGCAATCTAGTTTTTATTATTTTGGAAATCCAGAACACGCTAGTAAAACGGCTAGACATGCTTAGTTTAGATGAATTGGCCTCTTCCAGGGCTCATAAGCATGTGTGAGTGTGGACAGACTGAGCACAGCGCTTGAACAACCCATTCTAATGTGTTTAACCAGGTGGACAAAAAAAATCCTCTTCACTTTTTACTGTTACAGTCCACCCACCGACGCTAGATGCCCAGACTATCTGTTGACGCAGTGTGGACACTTTTTAGCTCTGATGTATGGTTACGTAGCAGTTCAGGTAGAGTGTTGAGAAGTGTTACAAAAATCGTTGTTGTTTGTCCTGCGTTGGGGAGGGAGTTGAGTTGAGCCCAGCTTTGCCTTAAGTTGCTCTCTGTTCTTCCCTCACATTTCTCTGTTTCCTCGCTGTGGACCTACGCACAGTCCTCAGCATTGGAACAAGGCAGCCATCTCTGCCGGGCCTATCTTTAGCCAGGCGCCTCCATGGGAAGCCTGCATTAGGCCATTAGCAACCCCCCACCCTCCACCAGCCATCAGACCGATAATGAGTTTGAAAGGTCACAGGCCGGCATGAGGGCGAATGGCTCAGACCTCCCATTCATCACCACTGCAATGATGGAGTCTCTCCCCTGGAGCCCCGGCTGTGATGGAGACTGACTGACCGCTGGGCTACTTAGGCGTCTCGGCCTGTTCAGGGCGACACATTTGGCAAATAGGAAAGTGGGAAGACTCCGTCGTTGCTGGCTGGTTTTAGGCAACTTGTGGGGAGATAAGACTAGTGCTTTAGAATGCATCAGAACGCTGATTGTGTGAAAGGGATTTTTTGTTTTTGTGTCAGATTTAGAATGTACAGGGTTTTGTTTAGATTTTTTTTTTTAAAGACTAACAGGTCCCCAACCCACAAATAAACATTTATAAATGGACTTTAAGAGCAGTGGGTTTAAACAAAGGTTCTGTCTCATTTTAATGCCATAACATGATCAATCCACCCACCAATAACCAAAATAATGATCTTTATTAGCCAGACAGATTTCAGATTCTACACACAAAAGAACTCGCTGGATAAAAACACTTTTACATGAAATCATGTGAGGATCTGGTGCTGCATTATGTGATGAACACAAAATGTATGATGCCTTTCTACAAAACAAACAATAAATATGTAAGACACTTGTCAAGCGCAAACTGTTTTTCTTCCAGCATAGTGTCTTCTGATTGCACACATGAAAGAGTTTTTTTTTTTTTGGCCAAAGGGAATAGTCCAGACTAGGGTGGTCTACATGAAGACACTTTATGGGGTGCTAATGTCACACCATAAGTACTATGAGGTGACCTCAGCATCCTAGGGTAATTTCTCAAACGTTCCATTTCTCCTTCACTTATTTTATGTAATTCCTTTACAAGTAATTAACGATCAGTTACTAGAAATTTGACTTTACAACAGACACTTGACAGGTCAAAAGTCAGGTCAAGACAGGTCAACTCGTGGCTGTGTTCCAGGTCACTGAGTGCAGTCTGTGAGGAAAACAATTAGACTCTTGCTATGTAGACCAAATAGCAACCTGGGGCCTATTGCACATAACTAGGATAAGAGATTAAGCCGGGATATCTTGGTTATACTGATAAATGATTTGTTAATTCAACCAGGATAACCAAGACATCCCGGCTTAATCCCTTATCCTAGTTTTGTGCAATAGGCCCCTGGCAGCTAACACTGGTGCAAATAAACACATGAACTGAAAGCAGATTTTGTTTTTGTGCCTGATTCAGGGAGTGTTGGCTGCTGGTTAGCTTATTTATGTTCTATTCTCATTCTTCTGCCAACTGACAGAACTGGGCGACCTCTAAAATCTGGCATCATTCAATACATACAAATAGAGGTCATCATATTGTATCCTGTCTGTCATTCCTTATGGCAAATACTGGGAATGCTTGAACTGCCTTTGACTTCAGTTCACAAGCATCTATCCCTCAGCTGAGATCTATAGCCCTATGGAGCTCTTGTCAGCACAGTTCTCCTAACGTGTGAGAGTTGATCAGTGGAGGCCGAGGTCATCGGGGAGGGTCTTGTAGGGGTTGAGGATGCCCCGCGGGTCCAGCATGGCCTTGATGTTGCCCATGAGCGCTACTGACTCAGCAGGCTTGCTGTAGTAGATGTAGTTCCTCTTCTTGAGCCCCAGGCCATGCTCCGCACTCACGCTGCCCCGCACGCCCGCCGTCCACTCGTACACGTACGGCTCGATGGCCGCCAGCAGCGCAGGGTCCTTGCTCGGGGACGTGATGTTCAAGTGGAGGTTGCCATCGCCTAGAAGGACGGAGCAGAGAAAAAGATGCAGACAGGCTAACACAGGTATGGGCAAACTAAGGCCCATTGAGCTTTTTAATCCGACCCGCCAAACCTGTGTAAATGATATCAAATAATATTATTAAACCTTATTTATTTAGCATTTTCCTTGCAATGTCTTAATAAATGTTTTTTTTTTTTTCCAAAAAGCCTTGGATATCCATGCTTTACTACCTATTGAAGGCCAAAACTGACAAAAGGGCATGTCACTTAGGCCACACCAATAAATTAGTTGGTTCTCGGATTTTTTCAGGAAAAATATGGAGCGAGCGAGCGAAATAAAAATAAAATAAAAAAAATGTTCTGAAGGTAAATTAGCATATTCACAGTTAATGTTCATTACAAAAGAGACGATTTTTTTGCATGAGAAGCGTGTGTGTGCGCGCGTGCGAGGATGTGAGTGTGTAGGCACATGCTATTCATTTATTTATTGATTGATTATGATGGCGAAACACTTTGAATGGGGTTTTTTTTTCGCCTCTCAATCAATGAAATTTCAAACTCACCTCCACAGAGATGCACAAGCAGACTGCTCTCGGCACCGTGAGTACAACTGCGCAAAGTTCTCATCCTCTTTAATTTCAATGCACTTGTCAAATGTTTTTCTCTTCTGATCAAATATTCTAATAATTGCAAACACTGGCCTAGCAGGATCCACCGGCATCTTTCCTACTGTTGTGTCTCTTGTCTCTTGCACTCTGAAGTGAAAGGCACGATTTGATTGGTTTTTGACTTCACGTGAACGCAGCATGCTGTTTTCAGTAATATAGCTATCATCCTCTGTGTTTTTTATGTTCGTGTGAGTTCGAAATCAATTTTATTTTTATTTCATTTAGCATTTTTTTCAAGCGGCGAATCCGAGAACCAACTAATTTTATTGGTGTGGCCTTATATTACTTCATACAAACACTATATCCATCTGCTCCTGACACGGCCCCTTTGTCAAATTTCATAACCCATTGTGTCCCACAAGTCAAAACGTTTGCCCACCCCTGGGCTAATACAAACCCATGTCCCAACTCTCCGTCCTGTAACAGTGGGGCATATCTGACAGTTAAACTGAATCAATAATTTGAAAATCTATCCGTCTTACCGACGTGTCCGTATCCCACCACGTTCTTGGCTCGGTCCCCGAGGTGTTCTCTCATGTCGGTGACCAGCTGGTAGATCTTCTCTACGGGAAGCGAGATGTCGTACTTGTAGGTGAATCCGTCATGGGTGAGGGCCTCAGTCACTCTTTCCCTCAGCGACCAGAGAGCCTGAACTCAATCAGCAGAGGAGCCATCAATCCTGATAGTCTAATAGCAACCAATCAGTACTTATTTAGGGCTTCAGAAATAGATCTGGCAGACAGGCGGGTGACAAAAGGAAAAAATTCAATCAAGAGCCAATAAGACATTCCATTCAAAAGCTATTTCCTATTTATCATCTTTAAACACTAATGTTCGGGGCCAGTCAGTGAGCTGTATTGTGTTTTGAGAGGAGGACATTAGCCGGGCAATAAACCTTAATTTTCTCATCATCCGTGGCGACCGTTCCATCAGTCACCAGAGAGGCTGCCATCACCTCCTCCAGGAAATTGTGTAGTTTCTCCTCGTCGTGGGCAGCGTTGGACCCAGCCGTCTCTATGACGATGTAGAAGGGACACTCTGCAGAGAGGAACACCATACCAAACACATGGCTTGGATTTAGTACCAGTTCCCCTAAGCCCAAATCCTGCAGTATAACAATCTGGGTTTTTCAGGCAGTGTGTCTGTGTGTGTGTGTTTGCTGGATAACCTGTGATTGGATTGGTGAGTTTAAGGTGTTTCTCCAGCAGGCCCATGCAGGATGCATCTAGAAACTCAAAGGCAGACAGGATCTCTCCCAGCATGCCCCGGCAGCGCTGGAACGTCTCCAGCAAATGCTGAAAACTTGAGCACCCTGCAGGACAAGAAAGGTACTGCATCGTAAATAATTATGACTGGCAAACCACCCACAACGCACACACGTCTGGTAAATATGAATACAATTTCTATTAAATAAAGTATATTACAATCCACAGTTCTGTCTATTATATGTGCATGTATGGAAGAAACGTGAAGTAATTAAGCATTCATTGTGATACATTTTCAGGCATATTTATTCTACTCAAAACAGAACCAATGTGATGAGGTTGTAAAACAATGACTTTGTAATTTTCAGGCAGGGGTCTCTAAAGATGAGCCTTCTAACCTACCCAGAAATGCCACATTGATAGACTTTGGTTTGCGAGGACAAAGGATGGACACGGCTGTAATGACCCCCAGGGTGCCCTCAGAGCCGATGAACAGCTGCTTGAGGTCGTAGCCTGTGTTGTCTTTCCTCAGAGTGGCCAAGCAGTTTAGCACTCGCCCGTCAGCTAGAACCTTCCGGCACATGCAAGAGGGCACAGGAGCATGGCATGAAATTCGGTGTCTAAATCTAGACAGATTAACATCTGTGTGTGTATGTGTGTGTGTGTGTCTGTCAAATCAAATTGAACAGATTACCTCACCACACGAATCTTATGCAGGCTTTGAATAAACAGGAAGGTCTTCAAAGTCTGCCTGCATCACCCCAGCTATTATTTGTGCGTCGACTATCTGCATGTAGCTGTCACATATGCCAGTCCAGTCCAGCCTACAATGGCCCCAATTCTGGCCACAATGAAATGACTCTCGATGTTTCTGATGATTGTTTCCGATATCGGGCAGACTCAGTAAAAAAAGTAATCATGGCTATTGCTTAACGATATTGGCCCATTTCAGATAAACAGTGTTTCAGCCGACCCGGACCTCAGCCGACTGTGCCAGCACTCAGCCGTAATCGGGTCGACTGTACTTGTTATCTGGGTCGTACGTACCACCTCCAGCCCCAGCACTGTTCCTCGCAGAGATCCGTAGCGCAGAAGGCGCAGTCCCCCAGCGTTGGTGGCCACGTTGCCCCCGATGTGACAGCTGCCCTTGGCCCCCAGATCCAGGGGCATGATGAAGTCCTTCTCGTCCAGGTACAGAGACAGGTTCTCTAGCACACACCCTGCCTGGCACGTCAAGATGCCTGAAGCACACACAGACAGAACGTGTCAGTCTACACAGTCTGGATACGTTCACTTTCCTATCTATCTGCTGCATACTTGGCCTCTGCTTTTTCATACAGCTAGTTGCATAGTATAGTATATATATATATTATGACCGTTATGGGTATCAGATCAGAAAAAAACTTTACACATCCAGTTTCAGAATCTCATGACAGGACAGCTAGGCTAAATTCAAGCCTCGATGCCATGATCAGTATTTCAAACAGGGTCCTGGAGGCTCTTCCACACTGACCTGACACGCCATCGAAGGCCAGCACGTTGTTCATGAGTCCCGTGGAGAGGATGATCTCATCAAACACAGGCACGCTGCCCCCCACCAGACCTGTGTTCCCACCCTGTGGGTTCACTGCCAGGTTCCTCTCATTGCAGTACCTGAAAACACCAGTAGCAGCTGCCATGTTTCAGTTGCAAACCAGAACCAGGAGGGTTCATGATCATGGTCATTTGACGCCATCCACTCCTTACTCAGCCACTTACTGTATAACTAGAATCAAAACCTTTCCAGCAGTAATAGGTATTGGCAGGTATATAGGATGCTGTATTTGGTCAAAATATACCATCATTAGAGGGTCAGAGAGACATTCTGATGACATCCTCGATGCATTAAAATTATTTGAGGTAATCTTGCATTTTGAACATGGTTACATACCGAAGGATTTGTGACACCTCTTCTGTGGTTCTTGGTCTTAGAAGAACTTCACTAGCACCTGCGTGATGAAAACGTGATGCCAATAGCAAGTTACCACATGCACTTGCAGTGTCAAAAAGATAAAATGTCTAGACGGTGCTCAACTCACCACGCACAGACCTGAGCCAGTCCACGTTGCTTGACTCCAGCATGTCAGGGTCTGTGATGGCCCGGCCAGGTAGCAGTTGTCGGAAAAAGGCCAAGTCGTTTTCATTGACGCGGGCGAACGGGAGCCGCGGAGGCGCAGCGCTAGGGAGAGATCTCTCAGCTCCTGCACTCCCACTATGTAGTAGTCGGTGCTTATCGAATACTGCTCGAGAGTCATGGAAAACACGCTTTCCACTCGCTTTTTCCACTGCTACCGTTGAAAATGGATGATGTGAGACAGATTGGACTGCAGACCATAAACGCATTCGGCTCAACCGATGTACAAAAGTTGCCATTGTTAGAAAGGTATCTGAGAAGATCTAATTGTTTCCAATAAAGACAATTTGATAGCTTTTTCTATACTTTACCAAAGTGTATGCTAACGTTATATGTGATGGTATACTATATTCAGATCCACCCAGTCTATGACAGTTTTCTATGACCCTGCATTTAAAAGCATGAACTGTGTCCCTAGCTAACTTGTCATGTCAACAGTAGCCTTCTGCTCACCTCTGAAACCTTCTGTTACAGAGACGTTTTGCTGTTCTGCGTTCTGGTATATTTACAGCACATCCTAATAACGCATCAAAAGAATGAACTTGATACTTGTTAAAAGCTGGGAGTTAGCTGGTTTGGCAAGGTGGAAAAGGTTTCTGGTGTTCCTCCTCTCCCGGGCTAGTGTAGGCTACATGAAGAGTTTATGTAACTAGGACAGCAGTCAACGCTTATTATCACAGCTGTTCCATGTACTACCCGCTTACTAGAACTAATATTAAATAATTTCCAATCCAGGTAAAAGACACAGTGTCCACATAACTGGTTCTTTGACATAAGTAGAGTAAAGGCACTCTAGACATAACTCACTGCTTCTTCGTTGACAAATATATTTATATATATATCTTAAAATGTAAATACTGCCTTCTACTGGATTGGAATGGAATGTAATATAGACTAGTCTCTGTGTGGTCTCGAGATCGTGCTTTTTTCTCAATGTATTCTGGGACAGACTGCAAGCTGATCAAGGGGAGAAGCACACGATTTGAAGCAAAAATTAAATCGCGCTTAAATCCTGCAGAAATTCATAGGGGACCTTTAAGTTTGCTTAAGTTTTAAGTTTAGGTCTTATGCAAACCTTTCAGATCTTATCTGTGGAATCTTTTGCAATTTACCTTTTGCCTATGCAAGAACAGCACTCTGTGACCTCAAACAGGGCTATTGATCTTATACTGCATTTCTCATTTAATACAACCCAAAAATGTAAAAACGGCAAGCAACATGCCGGATTTTTAAATAAACCAGTGAAGTGTTTTAACAGAACAAACCAATGTTCGATCAAAAATAATTCTGCTGAACTTTATTTGTTTAGTCTGTACAGAGATGTATCTTACACAATAGAAAGCTTAATCTGTTATTTGTCACAAAATTACAAATATCTGTGGTCCATGTAAAAACAAGATTCTTTTAAGTACTGTATTTTTTTTTCACACGGTAACCAGTACAGACCTCAGCATGACTACAAAGAGGTTTACCAGAGGAACATCAGGAGAAAAGAAAGTCTAACGCATCATTGAATGAAACCGAGCCTTTGGGCTTAATATATCCCACTGGACCCTTACTGAGAAGCCAGATCCAACCGCTGACCTGCAACTAGCTAGTGCAGAAAACTACTAGAGGATATTGAAGAGCAGGCACAACCTCTGGACCAAAGGCCAGTAGAGATGCAATGATTGGGTCGAGTGGTCGAGGGGTTTAAAACATGACCTGTGCCCTAAAGTGGGCCTGTTTGGTGGTGTTGTTACTCATGCCCATCTTCAGCTGCCACTTGGACTTCATCTTCTGCACATACTGCATGTCTCGCTGTTGCTGCAGCGAAGCTACTTTACCTGGGACACAAGAATCACAGAACCATGAACATAAACAAGGCAAAGGTGAATCACACACATCCCATGATTAAAGCAGGGCTAAGCAACGTTCTGTTTTTTTCTCTCACAAGCTCCCTCTAAAGACCGCTGTATCGCTTTGTATTTCACTGCATTCTATTGGAGCCGGTCCGCGCTGCTGAACATTGCAAGTGCTGTATCTACCGCTATAGGCCACGGTGGCCTACACCGTTCGTTCGCCGTGTAATGACTCATTTTTGCATCCTAAACATTATGAAACAGATTAATTAAATGAAAAATGTTGCATAGTGGGCCTTTAAGTAACAAGCAGTCAGGAGTAACATCAGACTAAGACTGAAACTAGTGGTGTAGCAGAACAACAATGGGCTCGGTAATGAGACAGAACAGATCTAGCAGAACATCAATGACTCACCTGCGTCTCCTCCCCATCCAAGAGCTCGGTACTGCTTCAGAACCCGCCCAACAGCCTTCTGGTTATGCGCTAGAACCACAGCCCTCTGGATGCCAAACTTCTGCTTGTAGTAGCGCATCAGGGAACGATGGCCTATCTTGGCACCTGATAATAAAAAACACAGATAAATCCAAGATATAAAAATCTCATTTATACTACATACAAATTCAACAGGTATTTAGGCAAATTATGAGATTTTGATCTTACAATTATGAGATCTTTGACATGACATGAATTTCTGTCATGACAGATATTGATTAGTGGTAGCTCAAGTCCGTTGTATGGCCGTTTGTGTGTGTGTGTGTGTGTGTGTGTGTACGTGTGTGTGTGTACCTGAGGGTAATGTGAGCTCCAGAGTGTCGTCATCAAACTCCACACTCTTCATATCAGGCAGCTCCCCATCCCTCATCTCTACGTCCTCCCCATCTTTAGCATCGGGGTAACTGCTCCTGGGAACATTCAGACAACAACGCGGTCAGCACAAGCCAAAAGCTCTAATTTATGGCTGAGAGAAGGGATGTTCCACTTTAAGAAATCAAGGATTTTTTTTATTGTCACATACTTTTCGGTGTAAAAAGTGTAGTGAATTTATGGATGTTGTATGTCTATTGTCCATAAAAGGAGAAAGGGGTGTAGAATAATGCAAAATAATCAAATCTTAAGTGAGTGAGTGTGTGTGTGTGTGTGTGGTGGTGGTGGTGGGGTGGGGTTATAAAGATGGGGATGTCTATAGGAAGGTTATAGAATGGTGTGGAGAAAGGCAACAGCTATGCCATTTTAAAACACAGTAAGTGTTGAGTCTGAAAAGTTTAAAACACGGAGTACAATCTAACAACAATACAATATCATGCATTACAAGCAATGGTTAGCAATTTATCCAGTAGGGCCCTATTAGTCCAATAAAATGCCCTTTGGAAAGAAAATGTATCCCTGCATCCCTATCATGAGACTCTGCACTTTTCACATGAAGGGTAGGAGAGGAAAATCACCCACTCATGTTGCCAGGATACGCATTGGTTAACGTGATGTAGTTATTTTTAGCAATCCTTCCTCCAAGCAAAAGAGTAGGCTACATTCTCAAGTTGCAATACTAATCATCTGTTGATGTAAGCATTCATTGACTTCCAGCTTAACACCAGCTGAGCTTTGCATTCTCAACCTCAAAATGCTCTCAATGCACCTCAGTACCTGAAATCATAGAAGTCAGCGAACTCCAGCGCGGCGTCTCCGTCTGTGAAGAGCTTGCAGTGGCTCTTGTCCACCATGTGTCCCTGGACGGCCTCCGTGGAATAGAACGACCGGCCCTTCTCATTACACCAAAGACACACATTGCCCACTCCCACTTTCTCTCCTGGGAACACACACACACACACACACATAATGAAGCTGGTGTCTATTTTCAATGCAAATTTATGGGTCATCTTTACATGTATGAGATCGATCTCTCTCTCTCACACACACACACACACACACACACACTAAATGAAGCTGGTGTATATTTTCAATGCAAATTTATGGGTCATCTTTTTACACATAAGATGGGAGACTTATCACACACACACACACTGAGGTCACAATAACTGTTTGCCAGAGGAGAGGCGTAACATTAAGGTGCTGCCATGACTATAAATGCCAGGGCTTGAAACTGACTGTAAGCAGTTAGTATTCTATTAATAAAGGTAACAGGTTTCCTAGTTAAGTAAACCATCATAATAAATAGTCAAATAAATAGTATTTCCCCCCCCCCTAATGCAAAGAAAAACCCCGAAAGAGCACCAAGGGAAGACGCAGCCTCCTACCCAGATAAGAAATGAGTCCCCTCATGTCCGTCAGATACTCCACATCCGGTATGAAGAAGCTGTGCACCTTGGTCATGTGGGCCACGTTCCTGGTGAGTGAGCGCGAATGGTGTTTGCAGAACAGGCAGTCTGTGACGGGAATGGCCCCGGGCACGGGCTCCGTCCTCTCCGTTGAACCCTCCTCCATCTCCACCTCTTCCTCTTCATCATCAGCTTCCATGTCGTCATCTTCATCATCAGAATCATTGTCGTTGTCATCGTCGTCAACATCCTCCCAGTCCTCTGCAGAAAGGAAGAGTTGAATCCAATGCGTCAACAAAAACCCAGCAGAGGACAGGTACAATAATGACATATCCCCGTCTCTACCTTTACTCTTCCTCTAACATAAACACATTGCTGCATATCTGCTAGGTCTACAAAATTACTTGCACAGTTTTTAAAGCAAATAATATGTACAGTATGTGCACACCTTGGTGTTAGTAGTGTGTGCGTGTGTGTATAGTGTGTGTGTATACACACACAGAGAGAGAGAGAGAGAGAGACATACATACAAACAAACATAATATGAACATTGGGGAACATAGTGGTAATATGAATTGTTATCAATTCATATTACCACTATGTTCCCCAATGTTCAAATGTTCATATTAAGCTGATACAGAACTCTAAAACTTATCCCATACCTTCCTCCTCTTCTCCTTCTTCACCTGCTACCTTCTTTGCCTGCTGCTCAAACCACTGTAGCCTTGGAGGTTTGTCTGGACGTGTTCGGTCCTTCTTCTCCGTGACAGCGGCTTTAGAGTGTGTGCGTTTCTGTTGCTCTTTCAACGCTTGCTGTAGTGCCTCATTCTGGGCATCTTTGTCAAGCTCCGAACCTTTCTCTAGGTTCTTGTCGTTCATACGCTGAACGCTTGCCTGAGCGGCAGACAGCGCCCGTCTTTCGGCCTGCAGGTGTTTGTTGGACTGGAGGTGGTTGGTGTATGCGTTGGAGCTGTTGAAGTGTTTGTTGCAGGTGGCGCACACTTGCCCGCTGCCATGATCGAGCTGATGCTGTTGTTGCTCAGCCGCTGCCCGCTGTGCCAGCACACGCTCCTGGAAGTTCTCAGCGGTGACGGGCGGCATGTCAGCCACTTTACGTTTCAAATTGTAACGGTGCCAGTCGGTTTTGTAGTGTGCCCGCTGTACATCGCCATCGGTGAAAGCCACGCGACAGCTTATACAGGTATATGACATGGCTGCCTTACCTGGCAAAACAAGGAGATGTGGGAGTTGACATTCTACAGAATTACAATTGGGCATAATCACAGACCTTAAGATCAGTGGGCATAATACACAGATAGCTTTTAAACTGGTTAACATACATCAGTCGAAGATGTCAATAAATACATATAGAGACGCCTTCTAATATGCTAGTTTATATAAACTAGCACAGTTTATATTGCGGTGAAATAAAGTGCAGATTAAATATTTGTCAGAGACAACTATTAATGGTCAAATTTGTATACATTTCTGACATTTCGGTGTGTTTCACATATGTAACGTTATTAACTAAAAATCAAATGTCACTTCACGTCTAGTTACGTCACTTAAAAACGCAGCAATATAACGTTAATGTTATAACGACCACTCACATAGGCATGTGAGAAACTGACAGCTAAACTTCCGATAACTTGGTAAGAACTTACTGTTACCTCACTAAATAACACTAACGTTATATATAATATTAGGTAGCTAGCATGTCAAGTGTTCATGATCAAACAACGACATTTCTACTGAAATGTGACCTCAAATTCTCATTTCACAGTACATGTCCACATTATAAACCATCGCTTTCAGGTTCTTATATTAAATGTCAAGATTGAGCAAAGATGAGTTACAAAGCCAAAACTGTTTTGAAAACAGTTAGCTACTAGCCAGTCAACTAGCCAGCTTGGTGCTAATCGGGCAATCATTCTACCAAGGAAATACGATCATTTGTCATGTATTAATTATTGCATTAAAGACACAAGAGACCCTAAACCAGTCAAGCATTGGGTGATATATCAAAGGCGTATCGCTAAAATATGACCTTACACTTACCAATGGTAAACGTCTGAGAATAACAAGCAAAACCACTGCTCAACACGAGGGTAGTGACGTTTTGCAATGACCTTTGACTGGTTGGCGTGTTTAATACAGATTGTAGCGCCATCCGGTGGACTGGCAGATTTCCAACAACTGGGCTTTGTCTTGCCTTTTCATCCGTAGTTACTTCCAAGGACAAGATGATAGGCTACTTATGATGATTTTCTATCGCACAATGACGCATTAGAACCAGCATATAGATTTGAACCTCAGATCATGAAGGTTAATAACCTTCAAGCCATATTTCTCCCATCCTTTTCAAGCCAGCCCGGTTTCCTTCTTCACACAATTATGGTGAGTCTCTTCATTGAACACCGAACTTCTGCCATATTCTAATGTGCCTGTATAGTCTTCTTCAGAATGTAAACTAAAGCCACCCTAATCCCCACACTGTTAAATGATCATACTGAGCACATAAAAAAAAATTATATGAACACATTCAATTATTCTGATTTCTGATTCTTTTGTATAATTTCCATAACAATTAGGGTATTTTATTCGACTGTTGTGTTTCAGTGAAAAAATGATGAAACTATAGTAAAATTATAGGTGAGACCAAAACTAAATTTTATTCCAGGCCTACAGCTTAG
Source organism: Limnothrissa miodon (assembly GCA_017657215.1). NCBI lineage: Eukaryota > Metazoa > Chordata > Actinopteri > Clupeiformes > Clupeidae > Limnothrissa > Limnothrissa miodon. The sequence goes on along the minus strand of JAGFZM010005415.1, from coordinate 3,330 downwards.
ATTGACATTATACTGTGTGAGTGTTTGCGTTCACTTACACAAACATGAGCATCCCCCTCATTCCCAAGTTTTGGTTCCTGTGACGGATCGCACAAGCTTATTTTCAATAAAATCCTCCCTCGAAGAATTGCATAGATGAGTGAGCCTTGCAGGCCAGAATTAGCTCATCTTAGATGTGCAATGTTCATGTGATTGAGGATAAGTTGATACATGGTTATCATCAACTTTGATGATAATAATTGATTAAAAAAAATCTATTACCCCTGAAATGAGAAGGGTTCCAACGTTCTAGCAATTTGATTCATTTTCAATCAAAATGTTCAAAGCCTAATTCCTAATTTCTTCACACTAACAGGCTAGAAACAACTTACAGCCAAATGGTAATAAAGATGACATACGCAATTGAATAGCTTTATAAATATTGTAACATGATGAGAGAACAGAATTGTTTGGTAAAAGGAGTTATGTTTTTTTTTATTAGTCCATAATTTGTATCTACAATGAAGGGACACAAGCCAAAATAACCGACGACTCCATGAAAAAAAATAAAAATAAAAAAACAAAAACATCACATTTATTATTGATGCAGTTTTTCCATCTCTTTTCTTCTTAATAAGCATTTTTTTCAGTCTAAAGAAACTTTACAATATAAAGGAACATACAAAGGACTGTTTATTTACTACACAAGACACTCAAGTCCCTAAGACAAGGATCCAAACTACCCCTAACATGAAATATAAAGCAAACTGCTGAGAGACTGCTTCATACTCTCAATACTGCTTCTTGGAAAGAACAATGAACGGTGCAGGAGAAATCATCATCTATGTCCAACTCCTCCACCCCAACCCCCCAAACGCACACACTCACATTCACACGCATACACACATCAGCTCACACCCCCCACCCCACCCCAAAGCTCTTCCTATTGTTACAGTATTGTACAGCATCACAAGAAAAATACAGAGATGGTCAACAGAGTGACTGTTTTACATGTAGGACTGAAGGGGGCGCTAACAGCCCAGACTGAAATCTATACAACAGTATCTCAACGTAACATTGGAGAGAAACAGTCCCTCTTTTTATTACTACCATTTCATTTTTTATTTAGAATTTATTAGGTTTATTTTTCTTCTTTTTTTGTTCATTTTAATTTTAAATAGATAAAAATCCTTCATAGTAAAGTTTGCAATGTGTGGTCCCTTGCTGATTTAAAGAGACGATGTCCTTCCTGTTTCCAGCGTTCCTATAGCGACACCAAAATAAATCCAGTCCCACAGTGAATGCGGATCAAACCAGTTCATTATGTCCTCTCTCTCTTGATTCGCATCTCCCTAAGAATCTGCTTTGCAACTGGTTCAGATTCCTAGTGTAAACCGAAGAGTCCTACCAGCTTAGATTTTTAGACATTCAGGCACACTGAATTACAGATTCCCACCTTGAGCCCAAAGTCTTCTTACTGTCCCCAACCCCACTGGCGTATCCCAATAAAAATAAAATAAAATAAAAAATAAAAACACAGCTCAGATGGGGGCATGACAGTACACCGTCTCTTTAAATGGAATATGGTTACTTCTTTGTACACCTTTTCACAAGATCTAAATCCATTGGTAGTGACTGAAATATCAAAACATGTCAATGATATCAAAATGCATTGTACAGTATTTACAAAAAAAAAAAAAAAAAAAAATCTGAAACAAAAACACATATTTCTGTTTGCGTATGCGTCTGTGTGTGTTTGCGTGTGCGTCACTGTGTGGACTCTCCATGTAGCGGTGTGTGTGATGCTGAACGGCACAGCAAGGGCCCTCTTCATTGCCAGTAGGACATGCGAAGCTGCATGAAATCGGTGTGACTTTTAGGCAAGCTGTCTGAGGATCGGAAACTTGAGGTGAGCGAGTTTCACATATCGTGAGATAAAAGAGCCCAGTAATTTTCTCCTCCTCATGAAAAATAAAATAATAAAACCAAAACACACACAAAGACAAACATTACTTAAATACACAGCATCACCAAAAACAAAAGAAAGACAGGATCAGAAGTAATGCCAAATAAGGACAGGGATGCAGTCCAGTAATGCCAGCTTCAACTGTTAACAGTTCGGAATTTCTTTTCTTTTTTTTTTGGGACGTGAGGTTTGGTATCCTGTCTGGATAACAAATGTTAACAGAACAGGTAGCCATGCTTGAACGGAAGGTTCCGGTCCCCCTAACATGAGACAGAGCCTGCTGTAAAGGAGAACGTGAGTGGGCTGTGGCAGTTGAACATCGGTGCACTCTGAAGCACTGGCCAGCTACTATTCTGCCTCTCTCGCTCACACACACACTCACACAAAGTCTTTCAAGAGTACTTGCAGGACACTGGATACTAGTAGTCCAGGTGAGAGGCAGCCTCCATCTCCACCATTCAAAGACAGGTTGACTGCTAGCATCACACACAAGCTAGCATTCAACTTCACTGACCTTCACAAGCAGATAAGGGAGTGATGGAGTTTTTTTTGTCATAGCTTGGGAGAAATTTAGTCTCCAATGGATGTCATCAGGTCTCTTTTTTTTCTTTCTTTAATAATTTATTTTCAGGCACTGGATCAAATAGTACCTTGACTATCTAATAACAACAAACGACCCAACCCAGACCCTGTAATTAATAAAACAAAAGAAGGTATTAAGGGTTAAGGACATGAAATCAAAGTCCAGCTGAGGTCCTCCGACCTCAAGATCACCTATTGACTGGCCAGGCCCTTCCTGCCACTCCTGGAGAGAACACGTCTGTCCGTCCGTCCGTCCGTCTTTGGAAAGAACCCTTTTCCCGAGTGTGCTCCATCCGGAACCATTAGAAAGGCTGAGACTAAGAGATCTTGATACTGGTGCGAATCTTTCAGAGGTATATCAGAAGTGGAATATCTACATATGTACTCGGACATCCTGATGGATCAACAGGCTGTGCATCACACACACACACATTTATGATAAGGAGAGAACTACAAAACAAATTGTACATCATGCTCTGAATGGCTGGGGGCAACTGAACCACATCAGCCTTCTTCTAAACACTGGAATCAACTAAAATTAATTATATAAAAAGTACCATTTAAAAACAGTCTTACATTTTCTTTCAGATTGGGGGCAAGATGTCCTTATAAGATGCTGCAGTGGATTTGAGCAGAGGTGTACTGGTATTAGTCGGGGGTATTTCTTACTATTTTTATTAACCATTGATAAATTACATTCTACACGTCAATCAAACCTCTCCCTTGAGCCTTCTATTGTCATGAGCTATTGTTTAATTCATTGACAAACCCGAAGAAATGCAGATGTGAACGTTGACACCATT
>JAGFZM010005414.1:0-21198 GCA_017657215.1 Limnothrissa miodon | reverse complement strand
ATATATATTTTTTTTGTGGTTAAACGACTGAAGCATTGTGTGCTGCTCTACTCTTCACTCAGTAGACTTGCTTTATATGTATTCTATCTAGACCTATTTATTCAATGTCAGTTTTATTTGTCAATTTCTTCAAATGTACTTGATATACAAAGGAATCGAAATTACGTTTCACACTTGTCCCATGCGTAGACGTTGACAACAATAAAGTGCAGATTCACAACAAAAACAATTGTAAACATTAAGGTTATGTTAAGTAAAAAAAAGTGCAAGTAGGCTTAGGGCATTATACTTAGGCTAGCTTTTATTCTTCCTACTCTCTCCTTTTTTTTTTTTCTTTTTTTTAACGTCTTTAATTTATTTTTGTTTTATACCTATTTGTCTATTTATAACATGTTTTTATTACTTATCTAGTTTTTATATATATTTTGAAATACCTATTTATTTTATATTGTCTTTTTAATTTAACATTTTTTAATTTAACCATGACTTGGTCTATTTTTTTGTTTCCCCATGCTTATCTGTGTAAAGCACATTGGGCTGCCTTATGTATGAAATGCGCTATACAAATACATTTAGCCTTGCCTTTAGTTTGAGCTGAGAAGGTAATGCTGCACAGAGGACATTAACTTGGAAATGAGGTGTGCGCGTGCGCTATTTTAGTCCTTGTCTCCCAGTTAAGGGGCATTATGACGTTTTCGGTTTCTTGTGTGATGTGTTTTGGTCGTGATCTCCCAGGTAAAGGGTGTTATGAAGAGATGTGGGTGTTTGGTCTCATGTGTTTTCTAATCTCTAATGTAAAGGGCGCTATGGAAAGCTATAAGTGTGTATAATGTAATGTCATGTGATTTTTAGTCTCTCAGGTAAAAAAAAAAACCGATTGTGTGTGTGTGTGTTTGTTTGTTTTACATGTGGTGTTTGTTGATTGATGTCTCCCAGGTAAAGGGCGCTATGGAGAGGTGTGGCGGGGCCAGTGGCAGGGGGAGAACGTGGCCGTGAAGATCTTCTCTTCGCGCGACGAGAAGTCCTGGTTCCGCGAGACGGAGATCTACAACACCGTCCTTCTGCGTCACGAGAACGTTTTGGGTGAGACTGCACATTTGGAAATGTGCTCGGGAACCATCACTGTCACTTGTTTCTGTTACCTGTTTACAAATTGCCTGTTTTGTTGCTGATGGTTTCTGTTTTGGTCCCAGGTTTCATGGCGTCCGACATGACCTCACGGAACTCCAGCACCCAGCTGTGGCTGATCACGCACTACCACGAGCACGGCTCGCTCTACGACTACCTGGGCCGCGTCACCGTGGAGATGGCCGACGGGCTGAACATGGCGGCGTCGGTGGCCAGCGGCCTGGTGCACCTGCACACGGAGATCTTCGGCACCGAGGGCAAGCCGGCCATCGCCCACCGCGACCTCAAGAGCAAGAACATCCTGGTGAAGAAGGACCTGCGCTGCTGCATCGCTGACCTGGGTAAGGGCATGCTCCTCTCAGTCCCCTTTCCTGAGGTACTCTTAAGGTAGTGTTTTATATCAATGTTTGTGTTGAGCTGAAACATTTGGGCAGAAGTGTGAATATGTATTCACAGAAATGTGATTTTATTCATTTAGATGTACCCTCTCTTTCCCTCTTTCTCTCTCTCTCCCTCTCTCTTTTCCTCCTCCTCAGGTCTGGCGGTCACTCACTCCCAGTCGGACAATCAGCTGGATGTGGGCAACAACCCCAAGGTGGGCACCAAGCGCTACATGGCGCCGGAGGTGCTGGACGAGTCCATCCAGACGGACTGCTTTGACGCCTACAAGAGGGTGGACATCTGGGCTTTTGGCTTGGTGCTGTGGGAGATCGCCCGACGCACCGTCAGCAACGGTGAGCGGCGCAGAGACCCCCAATGACGCAGAGTGTCTTTAAATACACAGGGAGGAATAGCCTAGCCTGCTTAACACATACTTAGGAATCATACTTAGTATGCTAAACACATACTTCACCTACCAAAGTCCAAATTCCTTTATATATGCAAGTTTACTTTGCCAATCACTGATTCTGATTCTGTCAGTCTCACCAGCCTCTTTAACAGACATGGGGCACAATGTCTCTGTAGGCAGGCCATGGCAGCCAACCAATGACTGTAGAGAACAGAGAGAGTGGGATGAATCACAATTTGGAACGGAATTCGTGTGAAGGCCGCCTCCATTGTGCCGGGGTAGAAGCCAGTTTTAGGTAGAAGCCAGACCGGTGTGAGTGTGAGAACCAGGCTAGTAGGAACAGCCTGTGTTTTGTGTAATGGGAAGTGGGTAACATTTAGTGAGTGATAAAGTAAATTATTTAGTGCCTACGTAGGTGCCCAGTGCATTCATGTTCCTGGTCAGAACGGCAGTTTTTTTAAGGAGGAGCTATTGGGAGGAACTATATCATTCTTTCCCTGTTTGTTTTGTGCAGTAGAGTGTATACATGCTCTGTTGTTTCTGTTTTATTATGGTGCTTTGGAGAATCTGTTTTATGTGTGAAACAAATTACAAATTTTGTTGAATTTCAAAATTGGAACCATATTCCCGGAACATACCTACAGAATTGGAATCAGAATCAGTTTTATTGGCCAAGTATATTTGCATATACAAGGAATTTGACTTTGGTATACATATACCATACATATACTGGATTGAACCCTCATAAGCAGCCCTGTTTGGCCACTCCATGTGATGACGTGTCTGGCGTGTTTATCCTGTAGGTATTGTGGAGGAGTACAAGCCTCCCTTCTACGACCTGGTCCCTAATGACCCCAGCTTTGACGACATGAGGAAGGTGGTGTGTGTGGAGCAGCAGAGACCCTTCATCCCCAACCGCTGGTTCTCCGACCCTGTGAGTCACTCACTCACACTCTCACTCTCTCTCGCTGTCTCTCTCTCACACTACTCTTACCTCAGCACTTAACAGATTGAGATGAGGGAACTTCCAGGTAACAGTTAATCAGTTTGGTCCATTGTCTGTCTTTCCTTATCTCCCCCTGTCGGAACCTCAGACGTTGTCTGCGCTCGTGAAGCTGATGAAGGAGTGTTGGTACCAGAACCCCTCGGCCCGCCTCACCGCGCTGCGCATCAAAAAGACTCTGGACAAAATCCACAGCACGCTGGAGAAAGGCAAAGCCGACTGCTGAGCCCTGACGAGCTGGGTTCCCATTGATGCTGAGTTGAGTCGAGTACAGTGGACCGGACCGGACCGGAGTGGAGCAGAGCGGAACAGATCAGAGCAGGATGGCCTCTGAAGCCCTCATCACCATCCCACCACTCTGTGCCCTCATCCACCCACCCAACCCATCACCACCAGGACCAGACTGCAGCTGGCTGGCCCCCTTCACACTGCACTGCACAGCACTGCACTGCAGTACACACCGCCTCAGCTCAGCCACCAGACGCTCCTAGTTCCATTTCCCCAAAGTGCTCCACACAGATGAGATGTGAAAGAGCTGCAGCAGTCCTGCTCCGTGCGGAAGGTCACATGACTGGGTCTTCACACCGCCTTGACACCACCTCTTTTTCTCTCTCTTTCTCTTCCTCTTTTTTTCTGTTTTAAAGTCGGCTTTTTTGTCATCCTGTGTTTTGGATGACTTGATCCCGCTGCTAGTGAGGTAGAACGGTGGCCATCCACAGGCACAGAGGCTGAGGAGAGTTGTTGTTGCCTTCAGAGGACTTGCCAGAGGACACAGGGCCCTCACTGGAAAGCCATATAGTGTATTCATTCAGATACAAGCCCACCTTCCGCTCCCCCAAACAATGACTCGGCACTTTTTCAACTACCAAATAACAAGGTCATTACAATCAGTGTTGAACTTAACCTACCTTTGGGAAGCTCTTTAAAGGAAAGATGCTTACTGTGTGGTTCTTCTCATTTGGTTTACTTTTTTCCCTGTCAACCCTTCTGCAACTGACAACCCCCTTTCCCCCCCTGTCCTGCCCCAAACTCTCTGACTGATGGCTCTGCGAAATGGCCCCGTGTTTTAAAAAGACTGTCTGACTGATTTGGTGAATGGAAACAGGCGTTCACCCCATCCGCCATTTTGGCTCAAGGCTTTGCCATCCCACCATTTTGGCTCTAGTTGTGTGTTACTTTCACCATTGAGTGCAAATGAGGCTGACTTGAGCAGAGAGGGCTCTTTTGCTTTTCTCCCGACGACAATCAAGTGCTGCTCAATCAGACTTTTTGATATCATATTACTCCTATGACAAATCATGTTATTAACTTTGTAAATCATTATTATTGTTATAGCTGTACTTTTTATTAAAGTGCCTGGTGGGGCCGGCTGGATGGTGGACAACACCGATCCACAGCCAGAGAACCACACTCATAAGGAATACTGAACTAGGAAAGGGTTCTATATTCTGCTTTTTATTTTCATTTCATTTTATTTTTTTGTATAAAAGAAGTGTTGTAGTTGTTGTGAGAGTAGGTGGCAGCTGGAGGTGGGTTCCCGCTGGTAGTACGGCAGGGATGCGATGAAACGCTCGTTGTTCGTTCAGGCTATTTTCTGTTGTGCAAATAGGTCTGTGAAAGACGACTGATTTTAGCGCTCAAGTAGGAAAACCACTACAACCTTTGAACTGTGAATGAGCGGTTACCTTAGTAGCAGTGACTAGGGACACCCTAGCAAGTTGTCTGTGTGAAGCCAGAAGAAAGAGAAAAAAAAAATCTTGCCCTGAGGCACACAATGTTTGTGACACACAATGTTGACCGTGCATGTTTGCATTTTTTTCTTCGTAATGGCAAGGCCACCTAGCAGTTTCTGCCAAGAAAATGCAATCTAGTTTTTATTATTTTGGAAATCCAGAACACGCTAGTAAAACGGCTAGACATGCTTAGTTTAGATGAATTGGCCTCTTCCAGGGCTCATAAGCATGTGTGAGTGTGGACAGACTGAGCACAGCGCTTGAACAACCCATTCTAATGTGTTTAACCAGGTGGACAAAAAAAATCCTCTTCACTTTTTACTGTTACAGTCCACCCACCGACGCTAGATGCCCAGACTATCTGTTGACGCAGTGTGGACACTTTTTAGCTCTGATGTATGGTTACGTAGCAGTTCAGGTAGAGTGTTGAGAAGTGTTACAAAAATCGTCGTTGTTTGTCCTGCGTTGGGGAGGGAGTTGAGTTGAGCCCAGCTTTGCCTTAAGTTGCTCTCTGTTCTTCCCTCACATTTCTCTGTTTCCTCGCTGTGGACCTACGCACAGTCCTCAGCATTGGAACAAGGCAGCCATCTCTGCCGGGCCTATCTTTAGCCAGGCGCCTCCATGGGAAGCCTGCATTAGGCCATTAGCAACCCCCCACCCTCCACCAGCCATCAGACCGATAATGAGTTTGAAAGGTCACAGGCCGGCATGAGGGCGAATGGCTCAGACCTCCCATTCATCACCACTGCAATGATGGAGTCTCTCCCCTGGAGCCCCGGCTGTGATGGAGACTGACTGACCGCTGGGCTACTTAGGCGTCTCGGCCTGTTCAGGGCGACACATTTGGCAAATAGGAAAGTGGGAAGACTCCGTCGTTGCTGGCTGGTTTTAGGCAACTTGTGGGGAGATAAGACTAGTGCTTTAGAATGCATCAGAACGCTGATTGTGTGAAAGGGATTTTTTGTTTTTGTGTCAGATTTAGAATGTACAGGGTTTTGTTTAGATTTTTTTTTTTAAAGACTAACAGGTCCCCAACCCACAAATAAACATTTATAAATGGACTTTAAGAGCAGTGGGTTTAAACAAAGGTTCTGTCTCATTTTAATGCCATAACATGATCAATCCACCCACCAATAACCAAAATAATGATCTTTATTAGCCAGACAGATTTCAGATTCTACACACAAAAGAACTCGCTGGATAAAAACACTTTTACATGAAATCATGTGAGGATCTGGTGCTGCATTATGTGATGAACACAAAATGTATGATGCCTTTCTACAAAACAAACAATAAATATGTAAGACACTTGTCAAGCGCAAACTGTTTTTCTTCCAGCATAGTGTCTTCTGATTGCACACATGAAAGAGTTTTTTTTTTTTTGGCCAACGGTAAGATTAGTCCAGACTAGGGTATTCTACATGAAGACACTTTATGGGGTGCTAATGTCACACCATAAGTACTATGAGGTGACCTCAGCATCCTAGGGTTATTTCTCAAATGTTCCATTTCTCCTTCACTTATTTTATGTAATTCCTTTACAAGTAATTAATGATCAGTTACTAGAAATTAGACTTTACAACAGACACTTGACAGGTCAAAAGTCAGGTCAAGACAGGTCAACTCGTGGCTGTGTTCCAGGTCACTGAGTGCAGTCTGTGAGGAAAACAATTAGACTCTTGCTATGTAGACCAAATAGCAACCTGGGGCCTATTGCACAAAACTAGGATAAGAGATTAAGCCGGGATATCTTGGTTATACTGACAAATGATTGGTTAATTCAACCAGGATAACCAAGACATCCCGGCTTAATCCCTTATCCTAGTTTTGTGCAATAGGCCCCTGGCAGCTAACACTGGTGCAAATAAACACATGAACTGAAAGCAGATTTTGTTTTTGTGCCTGATTCAGGGAGTGTTGGCTGCTGGTTAGCTTATTTATGTTCTATTCTCATTCTTCTGCCAACTGACAGAACTGGGCGACCTCTAAAATCTGGCATCATTCAATACATACAAATAGAGGTCATCATATTGTATCCTGTCTGTCATTCCTTATGGCAAATACTGGGAATGCTTGAACTGCCTTTGACTTCAGTTCACAAGCATCTATCCCTCAGCTGAGATCTATAGCCCTATGGAGCTCTTGTCGGCACAGTTCTCCTAACGTGTGAGAGTTGATCAGTGGAGGCCGAGGTCATCGGGGAGGGTCTTGTAGGGGTTGAGGATGCCCCGCGGGTCCAGCATGGCCTTGATGTTGCCCATGAGCGCTACTGCCTCAGCAGGCTTGCTGTAGTAGATGTAGTTCCTCTTCTTGAGCCCCAGGCCGTGCTCCGCACTCACGCTGCCCCGCACGCCCGCCGTCCACTCGTACACGTACGGCTCGATGGCCGCCAGCAGCGCAGGGTCCTTGCTCGGGGACGTGATGTTCAAGTGGAGGTTGCCATCGCCTAGAAGGACGGCGCAGAGAAAAAGATGCAGACAGGCTAACACAGGTATGGGCAAACTAAGGCCCATTGAGCTTTTTAATCCGACCCGCCAAACCTGTGTAAATGATATCAAATAATATTATTAAACCTTATTTATTTAGCATTTTCCTTGCAATGTCTTAATAAATGTTTTTTTTTTTTTCCAAAAAGCCTTGGATATCCATGCTTTACTACCTATTGAAGGCCAAAACTGACAAAAGGGCATGTCACTTAGGCCACACCAATAAATTAGTTGGTTCTCGGATTTTTTCAGGAAAAATATGGAGCGAGCGAGCGAAATAAAAATAAAATAAAAAAAATGTTCTGAAGGTAAATTAGCATATTCACAGTTAATGTTCATTACAAAAGAGACGATTTTTTTGCATGAGAAGCGCGTGTGTGCACACGTGCGAGGATGTGAGTGTGTAGGCACATGCTATTCATTTATTTATTGATTGATTATGATGGCGAAACACTTTGAATGGGGTTTTTTTTTCGCCTCTCAATCAATGAAATTTCAAACTCACCTCCACAGAGATGCACAAGCAGACTGCTCTCGGCACCGTGAGTACAACTGCGCAAAGTTCTCATCCTCTTTAATTTCAATGCACTTGTCAAATGTTTTTCTCTTCTGATCAAATATTCTAATAATTGCAAACACTGGCCTAGCAGGATCCACCGGCATCTTTCCTACTGTTGTGTCTCTTGTCTCTTGCACTCTAAAGTGAAAGGCACGATTTGATTGGTTTTCGACTTCATGTGAACGCAGCATGCTGTTTTCAGTAATATAGCTATCATCCTCTGTGTTTTTTATGTTCGTGTGAGTTCGAAATCAATTTTATTTTTATTTCATTTAGCATTTTTTTCAAGCGGCGAATCCGAGAACCAACTAATTTTATTGGTGTGGCCTTATATTACTTCATGCAAACACTATATCCATCTGCTCCTGACACAGCCCCTTTGTCAAATTTCATAACCCATTGTGTCCCACAAGTCAAAACGTTTGCCCACCCCTGGGCTAATACAAACCCATGTCCCAACTCTCCATCCTGTAACAGTGGGGCATATCTGACAGTTAAACTGAATCAACAATTTGAAAATCTATCCGTCTTACCGACGTGTCCGTATCCCACCACGTTCTTGGCTCGGTCCCCGAGGTGTTCTCTCATGTCGGTGACCAGCTGGTAGATCTTCTCTACGGGAAGCGAGATGTCGTACTTGTAGGTGAATCCGTCATGGGTGAGGGCCTCAGTCACTCTTTCCCTCAGCGACCAGAGAGCCTGAACTCAATCAGCAGAGGAGCCATCAATCCTGATAGTCTAATAGCAACCAATCAGTACTTATTTAGGGCTTCAGAAATAGATCTGGCAGACAGGCGGGTGACAAAAGGAAAAAATTCAATCAAGAGCCAATAAGACATTCCATTCAAAAGCTATTTCCTATTTATCATCTTTAAACACTAATGTTCGGGGCCAGTCAGTGAGCTGTATTGTGTTTTGAGAGGAGGACATTAGCCGGGCAATAAACCTTAATTTTCTCATCATCCGTGGCGACCGTTCCATCAGTCACCAGAGAGGCTGCCATCACCTCCTCCAGGAAATTGTGTAGTTTCTCCTCGTCGTGGGCAGCGTTGGACCCAGCCGTCTCTATGACGATGTAGAAGGGACACTCTGCAGAGAGGAACACCATACCAAACACACGGCTTGGATTTAGAACCAGTTCCCCTAAGCCCAAATCCTGCAGTATAACAATCTGGGTTTTTCAGGCAGTGTGTCTGTGTGTGTGTGTTTGCTGGATAACCTGTGATTGGATTGGTGAGTTTAAGGTGTTTCTCCAGCAGGCCCATGCAGGATGCATCTAGAAACTCAAAGGCAGACAGGATCTCTCCCAGCATGCCCCGGCAGCGCTGGAACGTCTCCAGCAAATGCTGAAAACTTGAGCACCCTGCAGGACAAGAAAGGTACTGCATCGTAAATAATTATGACTGGCAAAACACCCACAACACACACACGTCTGGTAAATATGAATACAATTTATATTAAATAAAGTATATTACAATCCACAGTTCTGTCTATTATATGTGCCTGTATGGAAGAAACGTGAAGTAATTAAGCATTCATTGTGATACATTTTCAGGCATATTTATTCTACTCAAAACAGTACCAATGTGATGAGGTTGTAAAACAATGACTTTGTAATTTTCAGGCAGGGGTCTCTAAAGATGAGCCTTCTAACCTACCCAGAAATGCCACATTGATAGACTTTGGTTTGCGAGGACAAAGGATGGACACGGCTGTAATGACCCCCAGGGTGCCCTCAGAGCCGATGAACAGCTGCTTGAGGTCGTAGCCTGTGTTGTCTTTCCTCAGAGTGGCCAAGCAGTTTAGCACTCGCCCGTCAGCTAGAACCTTCCGGCACATGCAAGAGGGCACAGGAGCATGGCATGAAATTCGGTGTCTAAATCTAGACAGATTAACATCTGTGTGTGTATGTGTGTGTGTGTGTCTGTCAAGTCAAATTGAACAGATTACCTCACCACACGAATCTTATGCAGGCTTTGAATAAACAGGAAGGTCTTCCTGCATCACCCCAGCTATTATTTGTGCGTCGTCTATCTGCATGTAGCTGTCACATATGCCAGTCCAGTCCAGCCTACAATGGCCCCAATTCTGGCCACAATGAAATGACTCTCGATGTTTCTGATGATTGTTTCCGATATCGGGCAGACTCAGTAAAAAAAGTAATCATGGCTATTGCTTAACGATATTGGCCCATTTCAGATAAACAGTGTTTCAGCCGACCCGGACCTCAGCCGACTGTGCCAGCACTCAGCCGTAATCGGGTCGACTGTACTTGCTATCTGGGTCGTACGTACCACCTCCAGCCCCAGCACTGTTCCTCGCAGAGATCCGTAGCGCAGAAGGCGCAGTCCCCCAGCGTTGGTGGCCACGTTGCCCCCGATGTGACAGCTGCCCTTGGCCCCCAGATCCAGGGGCATGATGAAGTCCCTCTCCTCCAGGTACAGAGACAGGTTCTCTAGCACACACCCTGCCTGGCACGTCAAGATGCCTAAAGCACACACAGACAGAACGTGTCAGTCTACACAGTCTGGATACGTTCACTTTCCTATCTATCTGCTGCATACTTGGCCTCTGCTTTTTCATACAGCTAGTTGCATAGTATAGTATATATATATATTATGACCGTTATGGGTATCAGATCAGAAAAAAACTTTACACATCCAGTTTCAGAATCTCATGACAGGACAGCTAGGCTAAATTCAAGCCTCGATGCCATGATCAGTATTTCAAACAGGGTCCTGGAGGCTCTTCCACACTGACCTGACACGCCATCGAAGGCCAGCACGTTGTTCATGAGTCCCGTGGAGAGGATGATCTCATCAAACACAGGCACGCTGCCCCCCACCAGACCTGTGTTCCCACCCTGTGGGTTCACTGCCAGGTTCCTCTCATTGCAGTACCTGAAAACACCAGTAGCAGCTGCCATGTTTCAGTTGCAAACCAGAACCAGGAGGGTTCATGATCATGGTCATTTGACGCCATCCACTCCTTACTCAGCCACTTACTGTATAACTAGAATCAAAACCTTTCCAGCAGTAATAGGTATTGGCAGGTATATAGGATGCTGTATTTGGTCAAAATATACCATCATTAGAGGGTCAGAGAGACATCCTGATGACATCCTCGATGCATTAAAATTATTTGAGGTAATCTTGCATTTTGAACATGGTTACATACCGAAGGATTTGTGACACCTCTTCTGTGGTTCTTGGTCTTAGAAGAACTTCACTAGCACCTGCGTGATGAAAACGTGATGCCAATAGCAAGTTACCACATGCACTTGCAGTGTCAAAAAGATAAAATGTCTAGACGGTGCTCAACTCACCACGCACAGACCTGAGCCAGTCCACGTTGCTTGACTCCAGCATGTCAGGGTCTGTGATGGCCCGGCCAGGTAGCAGTTGTCGGAAAAAGGCCAAGTCGTTTTCATTGACGCGGGCGAACGGGAGCCGCGGAGGCGCAGCGCTAGGGAGAGATCTCTCAGCTCCTGCACTCCCACTATGTAGTAGTCGGTGCTTATCGAATACTGCTCGAGAGTCATGGAAAACACGCTTTCCACTCGCTTTTTCCACTGCTACCGTTGAAAATGGATGATGTGAGACAGATTGGACTGCAGACCATAAACGCATTCGGCTCAACCGATGTACAAAAGTTGCCATTGTTAGAAAGGTATCTGAGAAGATCTAATTGTTTCCAATAAAGACAATTTGATAGCTTTTTCTATACTTTACCAAAGTGTATGCTAACGTTATATGTGATGGTATACTATATTCAGATCCACCCAGTCTATGACAGTTTTCTATGACCCTGCATTTAAAAGCATGAACTGTGTCCCTAGCTAACTTGTCATGTCAACAGTAGCCTTCTGCTCACCTCTGAAACCTTCTGTTACAGAGACGTTTTGCTGTTCTGCGTTCTGGTATATTTACAGCACATCCTAATAACGCATCAAAAGAATGAACTTGATACTTGTTAAAAGCTGGGAGTTAGCTGGTTTGGCAAGGTGGAAAAGGTTTCTGGTGTTCCTCCTCTCCCGGGCTAGTGTAGGCTACATGAAGAGTTTATGTAACTAGGACAGCAGTCAACGCTTATTATCACAGCTGTTCCATGTACTACCCGCTTACTAGAACTAATATTAAATAATTTCCAATCCAGGTAAAAGACACAGTGTCCACATAACTGGTTCTTTGACATAAGTAGAGTAAAGGCACTCTAGACATAACTCACTGCTTCTTCGTTGACAAATATATTTATATATATATCTTAAAATGTAAATACTGCCTTCTACTGGATTGGAATGGAATGTAATATAGACTAGTCTCTGTGTGGTCTCGAGATCGTGCTTTTTTCTCAATGTATTCTGGGACAGACTGCAAGCTGATCAAGGGGAGAAGCACACGATTTGAAGCAAAAATTAAATCGCGCTTAAATCCTGCAGAAATTCATAGGGGACCTTTAAGTTTGCTTAAGTTTTAAGTTTAGGTCTTATGCAAACCTTTCAGATCTTATCTGTGGAATCTTTTGCAATTTACCTTTTGCCTATGCAAGAACAGCACTCTGTGACCTCAAACAGGGCTATTGATCTTATACTGCATTTCTCATTTAATACAACCCAAAAATGTAAAAACGGCAAGCAACATGCCGGATTTTTAAATAAACCAGTGAAGTGTTTTAACAGAACAAACCAATGTTCGATCAAAAATAATTCTGCTGAACTTTATTTGTTTAGTCTGTACAGAGATGTATCTTACACAATAGAAAGCTTAATCTGTTATTTGTCACAAAATTACAAATATCTGTGGTCCATGTAAAAACAAGATTCTTTTAAGTACTGTATTTTTTTTTCACACGGTAACCAGTACAGACCTCAGCATGACTACAAAGAGGTTTACCAGAGGAACATCAGGAGAAAAGAAAGTCTAACGCATCATTGAATGAAACCGAGCCTTTGGGCTTAATATATCCCACTGGACCCTTACTGAGAAGCCAGATCCAACCGCTGACCTGCAACTAGCTAGTGCAGAAAACAACTAGAGGATATTGAAGAGCAGGCACAACCTCTGGACCAAAGGCCAGTAGACATGCAATGATTGGGTCGAGTGGTCGAGGGGTTTAAAACATGACCTGTGCCCTAAAGTGGGCCTGTTTGGTGGTGTTGTTACTCATGCCCATCTTCAGCTGCCACTTGGACTTCATCTTCTGCACATACTGCATGTCTCGCTGTTGCTGCAGCGAAGCTACTTTACCTGGGACACAAGAATCACAGAACCATGAACATAAACAAGGCAAAGGTGAATCACACACATCCCATGATTAAAGCAGGGCTAAGCAACGTTCTGTTTTTTTCTCTCACAAGCTCCCTCTAAAGACCGCTGTATTGCATTGTATTGCACTGCATTCTATTGGAGCCGGTCCGCGCTGCTGAACATTGCAAGTGCTGTATCTACCGCTATAGGCCACGGTGGCCTACACCGTTCGTTCGCCGTGTAATGACTCATTTTAGCATCCTAAACATTATGAAACAGATTAATTAAATGAAAAATGTTGCATAGTGGGCCTTTAAGTAACAAGCAGTCAGGAGTAACATCAGACTAAGACTGAAACTAGTGGTGTAGCAGAACAACAATGGGCTCGGTAATGAGACAGAACAGATCTAGCAGAACATCAATGACTCACCTGCGTCTCCTCCCCATCCAAGAGCTCGGTACTGCTTCAGAACCCGCCCAACAGCCTTCTGGTTATGCGCTAGAACCACAGCCCTCTGGATGCCAAACTTCTGCTTGTAGTAGCGCATCAGGGAACGATGGCCTACCTTGGCACCTGATAATAAAAAACACAGATAAATCCAAGATATGAAAATCTCATTTATACTACATACAAATTCAACAGGTATTTAGGCAAATTATGAGATTTTGATCTTACAATTATGAGATCTTTGACATGACATGAATTTCTGTCATGACAGATATTGATTAGTGGTAGCTCAAGTCCGTTGTATGGCCGTTTGTGTGTGTGTGTGTGTGTACCTGAGGGTAATGTGAGCTCCAGAGTGTCGTCATCAAACTCCACACTCTTCATATCAGGCAGCTCCCCATCCCTCATCTCTACGTCCTCCCCATCTTTAGCGTCGGGGTAACTGCTCCTGGGAACATTCAGACAACAAAACGGTCAACACAAGCCAAAAGCTCTAATTTATGGCTGAGAGAAGGGATGTTCCACTTTAAGAAATCAAGGATTTTTTTTATTGTCACATACTTTTCGGTGTAAAAAGTGTAGTGAATTTATGGATGTTGTCTGTCTATTGTCCATAAAAGGAGAAAGGGGTGTAGAATAATGCAAAATAATCAAATCTTAAGTGAGTGAGTGTGTGTGTGTGTGTGTGGTGGTGGTGGTGGGGTGGGGTTATAAAGATGGGGATGTCTATAGGAAGGTTATAGAATGGTGTGGAGAAAGGCAACAGCTATGCCATTTTAAAACACAGTAAGTGTTGAGTCTGAAAAGTTTAAAACACGGAGTACAATCTAACAACAATACAATATCATGCATTACAAGCAATGGTTAGCAATTTATCCAGTAGGGCCCTATTAGTCCAATAAAATGCCCTTTGGAAAGAAAATGTATCCCTGCATCCCTATCATGAGACTCTGCACTTTTCACATGAAGGGTAGGAGAGGAAAATCACCCACTCATGTTGCCAGGATACGCATTGGTTAACGTGATGTAGTTATTTTTAGCAATCCTTCCTCCAAGCAAAAGAGTAGGCTACATTCTCAGGTTGCAATACTAATCATCTGTTGATGTAAGCATTCATTGACTTCCAGCTTAACAACAGCTGAGCTTTGCATTCTCAATCTCAAAATGCTCTCAATGCACCTCAGTACCTGAAATCATAGAAGTCAGCGAACTCCAGCGCGGCGTCTCCGTCTGTGAAGAGCTTGCAGTGGCTCTTGTCCACCATGTGTCCCTGGACGGCCTCCGTGGAATAGAACGACCGGCCCTTCTCATTACACCAAAGACACACATTGCCCACTCCCACTTTCTCTCCTGGGAACACACACACACACACACACATAATGAAGCTGGTGTCTATTTTCAATGCAAATTTATGGGTCATCTTTACATGTATGAGATCGATCTCTCTCTCTCACACACACACACACACACACACACACTAAATGAAGCTGGTGTATATTTTCAATGCAAATTTATGGGTCATCTTTTTACACATAAGATGGGAGACTTATCACACACACACACACTGAGGTCACAATAACTGTTTGCCAGAGGAGAGGCGTAACATTAAGGTGCTGCCATGACTATAAATGCCAGGGCTTGAAACTGACTGTAAGCAGTTAGTATTCTATTAATAAAGGTAACAGGTTTCCTAGTTAAGTAAACCATCATAATAAATAGTCAAATAAATAGTATTTCCCCCCCCCCTAATGCAAAGAAAAATCCCGAAAGAGCACCAAGGGAAGACGCAGCCTCCTACCCAGATAAGAAATGAGTCCCCTCATGTCCGTCAGATACTCCACATCCGGTATGAAGAAGCTGTGCACCTTGGTCATGTGGGCCACGTTCCTGGTGAGTGAGCGCGAATGGTGTTTGCAGAACAGGCAGTCTGTGACGGGAATGGCCCCAGGCACGGGCTCCGTCCTCTCCGTTGAACCCTCCTCCATCTCCACCTCTTCCTCTTCATCATCAGCTTCCATGTCGTCATCTTCATCATCAGAATCATTGTCGTTGTCATCGTCGTCAACATCCTCCCAGTCCTCTGCAGAAAGGAAGAGTTGAATCCAATGCGTCAACAAAAACCCAGCAGAGGACAGGTACAATAATGACATATCCCCGTCTCTACCTTTACTCTTCCTCTAACATAAACACATTGCTGCATATCTGCTAGGTCTACAAAATTACTTGCACAGTTTTTAAAGCAAATAATATGTACAGTATGTGCACACCTTGGTGTTAGTAGTGTGTGTGTGTGTGTATAGTGTGTGTGTATACACACACACACACACAGAGAGAGAGACATACATACAAACAAACATATAACAATTCATATTACCACTATGTTCCCCAATGTTCAAATGTTCATATTAAGCTGATACAGAACTCTAAAACTTATCCCATACCTTCCTCCTCTTCTCCTTCTTCACCTGCTACCTTCTTTGCCTGCTGCTCAAACCACTGTAGCCTTGGAGGTTTGTCTGGACGTGTTCGGTCCTTCTTCTCCGTGACAGCGGCTTTAGAGTGTGTGCGTTTCTGTTGCTCTTTCAACGCTTGCTGTAGTGCCTCATTCTGGGCATCTTTGTCCAGCTCCGAACCTTTCTCTAGGTTCTTGTCGTTCATACGCTGGACGCTTGCCTGAGCGGCAGACAGCGCCCGTCTTTCGGCCTGCAGGTGTT
Source organism: Limnothrissa miodon (assembly GCA_017657215.1). Classification (NCBI taxonomy): domain Eukaryota; kingdom Metazoa; phylum Chordata; class Actinopteri; order Clupeiformes; family Clupeidae; genus Limnothrissa; species Limnothrissa miodon. Next base: position 5,091 of record JAGFZM010005414.1, on the reverse strand, counting down.
TGTTGGACTGGAGGTGGTTGGTGTATGCGTTGGAGCTGTTGAAGTGTTTGTTGCAGGTGGCGCACACTTGCCCGCTGCCATGATCGAGCTGATGCTGTTGTTGCTCAGCCGCTGCCCGCTGTGCCAGCACACGCTCCTGGAAGTTCTCAGCGGTGACGGGCAGCATGTCAGCCACTTTACGTTTTAAATTGTAACGGTGCCAGTCGGTTTTGTAGTGTGCCCGCTGTACATCGCCATCGGTGAAAGCCACCCGACAGCTTATACAGGTATATGACATGGCTGCCTTACCTGGCAAAACAAGGAGATGTGGGAGTTGACATTCTACAGAATTACAATTGGGCATAATCACAGACCTTAAGATCAGTGGGCATAATACACTGATAGCTTTTAAACTGGTTAACATACATCAGTCGAAGATGTCAATAAATACATATAGAGACGCCTTCTAATATGCTACACAGTTTATATTGCGGTGAAATAAAGTGCAGATTAAATATTTGTCAGAGACAACTATTAACGGTCAAATTTGTATACATTTCTGACATTTCGGTGTGTTTCACATATGTAACGTTATTAACTAAAAATCAAATGTCACTTCACTTCTAGTTACGTCACTTAAAAACGCAGCAATATAACGTTAATGTTATAACGACCACTCACATAGGCATGTGAGAAACTGACAGCTAAACTTCCGATAACTTGGTAAGAACTTACTGTTACCTCACTAAATAACACTAACGTTATATATAATATTAGGTAGCTAGCATGTCAAGTGTTCATGATCAAACAACGACATTTCTACTGAAATGTGACCTCAAATTCTCATTTCACAGTACATGTCCACATTATAAACCATCGCTTTCAGGTTCTTATATTAAATGTCAAGATTGAGCAAAGATGAGTTACAAAGCCAAAACTGTTTTGAAAACAGTTAGCTACTAGCCAGTCAACTAGCCAGCTTGGTGCTAATCGGGCAATCATGCTACCAAGGAAATACGATCATTTGTCATGTATTAATTATTGCATTAAAGACACAAGAGACCCTAAACCAGTCAAGCATTGGGTGATATATCAAAGGCGTATCGCTAAAATATGACCTTACACTTACCAATGGTAAACGTCTGAGAATAACAAGCAAAACCACTGCTCAACACGAGGGTAGTGACGTTTTGCAATGACCTTTGACTGGTTGGCGTGTTTAATACAGATTGTAGCGCCATCCGGTGGACTGGCAGATTTCCAACAACTGGGCTTTGTCTTGCCTTTTCATCCGTAGTTACTTCCAAGGACAAGATGATAGGCTACTTATGAGGATTTTCTATCGCACAATGACGCATTAGAACCAGCATATAGATTTGAACCTCAGATCATGAAGGTTAATAACCTTCAAGCCATATTTCTCCCATCCTTTTCAAGCCAGCCCGGTTTCCTTCTTCACACAATTATGGTGAGTCTCTTCATTGAACACCGAACTTCTGCCATATTCTAATGTGCCTGTATAGTCTTCTTCAGAATGTAAACTGAAGCCACCCTAATCCCCACACTGTTAAATGATCATACTGAGCACATAAAAAAATTATATGAACACATTCAATTATTCTGATTTCTGATTCTTTTGTATAATTTCCGTAACAATTAGGGTATTTTATTCGACTGTTGTGTTTCAGTGAAAAAATGATGAAACTATAGTAAAATTATAGGTGAGACCAAAACTAAATTTTATTCCAGGCCTACAGCTTAGATTGACATTATACTGTGTGAGTGTTTGCGTTCACTTACACAAACATGAGCATCCCCCTCATTCCCAAGTTTTGGTTCCTGTGACGGATCTCACAAGCTTATTTCCAATAAAATCCTCCCTCGAAGAATTGCATAGATGAGTGAGCCTTGCAGGCCAGAATTAGCTCATCTTAGATGTGCAATGTTCATGTGATTGAGGATAAGTTGATACATGGTTATCATCAACTTTGATGATAATAATTGATTAAAAAAAATCTATTACCCCTGAAATGAGAAGGGTTCCAACGTTCTAGCAATTTGATTCATTTTCAATCAAAATGTTCAAAGCCTAATTCCTAATTTCTTCACACCAACAGGCTAGAAACAACTTACAGCCAAATGGTAATAAAGATGACATACGCAATTGAATAGCTTTATAAATATTGTAACATGATGAGAGAACAGAATTGTTTGGTAAAAGGAGTTATGTTTTTTTTATTAGTCCATAATTTGTATCTACAATGAAGGGACACAAGCCAAAATAACCGACGACTCCATGAAAAAAAATAAAAATAAAAAACCAAAAACATCACATTTGTTATTGATGCAGTTTTTCCATCTCTTTTCTTCTTAATAAGCATTTTTTTCAGTCTAAAGAAACTTTACAATATAAAGGAACATACAAAGGACTGTTTATTTACTACACAAGACACTCAAGTCCCTAAGACAAGGATCCAAACTACCCCTAACATGAAATATAAAGCAAACTGCTGAGAGACTGCTTCATACTCTCAATACTGCTTCTTGGAAAGAACAATGAACGGTGCAGGAGAAATCATCATCTATGTCCAACTCCTCCACCCCAACCCCCCAAACGCACACACTCACATTCACACGCATACACACATCAGCTCACACCCCCCACCCCACCCCAAAGCTCTTCCTATTGTTACAGTATTGTACAGCATCACAAGAAAAATACAGAGATGGTCAACAGAGTGACTGTTTTACATGTAGGACTGAAGGGGGCGCTAACAGCCCAGACTGAAATCTATACAACAGTATCTCAACGTAACATTGGAGAGAAACAGTCCCTCTTTTTATTACTACCATTTCATTTTTTATTTAGAATTTATTAGGTTTATTTTTCTTCTTTTTTTGTTCATTTTAATTTTAAATAGATAAAAATCCTTCATAGTAAAGTTTGCAATGTGTGGTCCCTTGCTGATTTAAAGAGACGATGTCCTTCCTGTTTCCAGCGTTCCTATAGCGACACCAAAATAAATCCAGTCCCACAGTGAATGCGGATCAAACCAGTTCATTATGTCCTCTCTCTCTTGATTCGCATCTCCCTAAGAATCTGCTTTGCAACTGGTTCAGATTCCTAGTGTAAACCGAAGAGTCCTACCAGCTTAGATTTTTAGACATTCAGGCACACTGAATTACAGATTCCCACCTTGAGCCCAAAGTCTTCTTACTGTCCCCAACCCCACTGGCGTATCCCAATAAAAATAAAATAAAATAAAAAATAAAAACACAGCTCAGATGGGGGCATGACAGTACACCGTCTCTTTAAATGGAATATGGTTACTTCTTTGTACACCTTTTCACAAGATCTAAATCCATTGGTAGTGACTGAAATATCAAAACATGTCAATGATATCAAAATGCATTGTACAGTATTTACAAAAAAAAACAAAAAAAAAATCAGAAACAAAAACACATATTTCTGTTTGCGTATGCGTCTGTGTGTGTGTTTGCGTGTGCGTCACTGTGTGGACTCTCCATGTAGGGGTGTGTGTGATGCTGAACGGCACAGCAAGGGCCCTCTTCATTGCCAGTAGGACATGCGAAGCTGCATGAAATCGGTGTGACTTTTAGGCAAGCTGTCTGAGGATCGGAAACTTGAGGTGAGCGAGTTTCACACGTGAGATAAAAGAGCCCAGTAATTTTCAACAGGCTGATTAAACCTCCTCCTCATGAAAAATAAAATAATAAAACCAAAACACACACAAAGACAAACATTACTTAAATTACACAGCATCACCAAAAACAAAAGAAAGACAGGATCAGAAGTAATGCCAAATAAGGACAGGGATGCAGTCCAGTAATGCCAGCTTCAACTGTTAACAGTTCGGAATTTCTTTTCTTTTTTTTTTGGGACGTGAGGTTTGGTATCCTGTCTGGATAACAAATGTTAACAGAACAGGTAGCCATGCTTGAACGGAAGGTTCCGGTCCCCCTAACATGAGACAGAGCCTGCTGTAAAGGAGAACGTGAGTGGGCTGTGGCAGTTGAACATCGGTGCACTCTGAAGCACTGGCCAGCTACTATTCTGCCTCTCTCGCTCACACACACACTCACACAAAGTCTTTCAAGAGTACTTGCAGGACACTGGATACTAGTAGTCCAGGTGAGAGGCAGCCTCCATCTCCACCATTCAAAGACAGGTTGACTGCTAGCATCACACACAAGCTAGCATTCAACTTCACTGACCTTCACAAGCAGATAAGGGAGTGATGGAGTTTTTTTTGTCATAGCTTGGGAGAAATTTAGTCTCCAATGGATGTCATCAGGTCTCTTTTTTTTCTTTCTTTAATAATTTATTTTCAGGCACTGGATCAAATAGTACCTTGACTATCTAATAACAACAAACGACCCAACCCAGACCCTGTAATTAATAAAACAAAAGAAGGTATTAAGGGTTAAGGACATGAAATCAAAGTCCAGCTGAGGTCCTCCGACCTCAAGATCACCTATTGACTGGCCAGGCCCTTCCTGCCACTCCTGGAGAGAACACGTCTGTCTGTCCGTCCGTCCGTCTTTGGAAAGAACCCTTTTCCCGAGTGCGCTCCATCCGGAACCATTAGAAAGGCTGAGACTAAGAGATCTTGATACTGGTGCGAATCTTTCAGAGGTATATCAGAAGTGGAATATCTACATATGTACTCGGACATCCTGATGGATCAACAGGCTGTGCATCACACACACACACACACTTTATGATAAGGAGAGAACTACAAAACAAATTGTACATCATGCTCTGAATGGCTGGGGGGCAACTGAACCACATCAGCCTTCTTCTAAACACTGGAATCAACTAAAATTAATTATATAAAAAGTACCATTTAAAAACAGTCTTACATTTTCTTTCAGATTGGGGGCAAGATGTCCTTATAAGATGCTGCAGTGGATTTGAGCAGAGGTGTACTGGTATTAGTCGGGGGTATTTCTTACCATTTTTATTAACCATTGATAAATTACATTCTACACGTCAATCAAACCTCTCCCTTGAGCCTTCTATTGTCATGAGCTATTGTTTAATTTCATTGACAAACCCGAAGAAATGCAGATGTGAACGTTGACACCATT
>JAGFZM010005412.1:0-24489 GCA_017657215.1 Limnothrissa miodon | reverse complement strand
CACAGTACAACACAACACAGTACAACACAACACAGCACAGTACAACACAACACAGCAAAACACAACACAGTACAACACAACACAGAACAATACAACACAACACAATACAGTACAACACAACATAGCACAGTACAACACAACACAGAACAACACAGCACAATACAGTACAACACAACACAATACAGTAAAACACAGAACAACACAGCACAGCTGAACACAACACAACACGACTCAACACACAACAATACAACACAACACAGCACAGCACTGTACAACACAACACAGAGTAACACAACTCAACACACAACAACAGAGAACGACACAACACAGAACAATACAACACAACACAGCACTGCACTGCACAACTGTACAACACAACACAACACAGCACTGCACATATACTGTATCATCAAAGTTCTTGTACTTTTAATTGTGACGTGCTAATTTGTAGTCTTTCTCTTCTCTCCATTGATGACTCTTTCCTTCCTTTCTTTTCTTAGGTTCTCCCACTCCTTTAATCACCTGGTCCAAGTTGAGGGCTCCGTTGCCATGGCAGCACAAGGTAGAGGGGGGCACCTTGACCCTCACTAACGTTGGGAGACAAGACTCAGGCAAGTAGAAAAGCTTGTGTGTGTGTACAAGAGTATGTGTGTGTGTGTATGGGTGTGTGTGTGTAAACTTTATGACTGTATGATGACAGTGGTTCATTGTCTTTGGGCTTTTGTAAATGTTTGTGATGCAAGCATTACAAAAAAACAATTGATACTTAATGACAAACAGTCGTAGTAATTACAACAATATTCTGTCATTGTTCATGATACGTTACCTCATGTTGATAATGAGCTCATGTGACTTTTATTCAGGCAGCTTTACTGTAACTGGAGTGTTATCAAATAATTAATGTTTGCGTTGCCTAGCGTTATGCTAATAGCGACATATTTAGTAATTAACAGTCTTCAGACTTGTGTATGTAGGCCTCTGCCCTGTGAGTGCTGTGGTGTGTAAATGATGGCTAACCATGTTATGTATTGACAATGGGTCAGGTTCAATGCTAACTTAATATGAGTCATTAGACTTTGCATTTACTTCCTTTCAGGCCAGTATATCTGCACTGCCTCTAGCTCAGGTGGGGAGACAGAGGCCTATGTGCAAATGGAAGTGGAGGGTAAGCGTTCCCTGATTAGGAATCTGTTTGACAAAACCGGAGCTAATTATGTTAGCATCTGTCTTGGTTGCAATTGTTTTATTTTATTTTATTTATTTTATTTTTTTTCCCTTTTATCCAACTTTTCTCTTGAATGCAATTTCACTACATGTTTTACGTTAGTAACTCAAAGTATGTGACAAATAAACTCTTTGAACATTTGAATAGCCAATTTCCATCCAACTAAGAATAGCATACAGTGTCTATCATTGCCTACCAACTGAGAATTATATAAAGTAACCAAATTTTTTTTTCATTCATAATTTTGAATATGATTTTTTTTGTTAATATGAACAAATATATATTTTTCTCACTTGTAATTGGTTGACCTGCCACCTATGGCCCCTCCCATTCATCTCTTAGCCCCGCCCTACGCCACCACCTTACCGGACCAGGTAACGTCTCGAGTGGGCGACTCCCTTCGTCTTCAGTGCCTTGCACACGGCTCCCATCCAATCAAATTCCAGTGGAGCCGATTGGGCGGGGCTTCCCTCCCCTCAGGAGCTAGGACCACTAGCGACGGCATGCTTCTGGTTGGTCAACTGAGCTTGAGTGACAGCGGCAACTACAAATGCACAGCGACCAATCACGTTGGCTCCCATGAGGCCCAGGCCAGAGTGACTGTTAGAGGTACAGTATGATCAGCCAATCACGAAGAAGAATGGTCTCACACACTGCAGCCTCATACACATGATATTATTAAAGTGATACTAACAGGTTTCTATAGACGTGTTATAAAACGGGTTATGACAAATCTATATTAAGGTTATTAAGTAAACCTTTTCAATGGTATTTACAAGATGTGGTTAGTATTCCTTAGAAGTCACTATCTGCTTAGCAAGACCCTTACATACACACTGCACAACCCTTTACACACACACACACAAACTACTACTACTACCACTAACTGTGTTATAAGCAAGGTTTAGTTGACACAGTTGTTATTAACAGAGATTCGGTTATAGCAATTACAAAGTAGTCATGAACATCATGAAAGTTAATTGGGAGATGATTTAGATTTAGAAGATTGAAACCTTTTATTGGAAAGTTTTTATTTATACCTCTCTCTCTCTCTCCTTCAGCCTAGGATGTGAGGTGCCAGACACAATCTGCTTAGGGTCCAGCAGGTGGCGCTCCTATGCTGCATGATTTGCACACACGTATGCATGCGCATTTACATATATAGGCTCGCCTCAGACAAAAAAAAATCAGAGGCAGACATGCAAATACACGCTCTCATTGATATACTGACCGCAGGACACAGGTTCTTACATACACACACACACAAATCCACCTGAACACATTGCTACATAATATTGCATGCTTTGCTAATGGCTATTACTATCTATCAACAATGGGATTATGCCATTCTTTTGTTCCATGTAAACAAAATATAAACTAAACAATAAAAACAATAAATTAAAATAAACAATAAAAAATTATATTTTTTTCTTTGATGAACAAGCTTATATATATTTAATATAATATACTATATTATTAGTGATATCATTTATAATACACATTTAATAACACATAAATCACATATAATAACACATATCATATAATCTTGTTGTGTAGGTCAAGTCTTTCACTGAACACTGTATAAGGTTATCTGATGGAAGAACAGAAAGATGACTAATGACAGGAAAAAGACCAAACAGCTGTTTGGCTGCTGCTGAATTCCTCCACTAGGTGGCAGTAAACTCAACCAAATCTCTCCCCTAGACAATTGAGTTCTAGTCCTACTTCCTATCTTCAGCACTATGTGTGTGTGTGTGTGTGTGTGTGTGTGTGTGTGTGTGTGAGTGAGTGAGAGTGTGTGTGTGTGTGGCCTGCATTGTCAGTAAATGTGAGTGTGTGTGCGTGCATATGTGTGTGTGCATTGTCAGTGACTGTGTGTGTGTGTAGTGGTGTTGTGGATGAAAAAGATACACTAGGTAGAAAAGTGCATTTTTTATTATGTCAGCACTCATCTGGAACATTCAATGTAACCAAACTGTACCTAATATAAATTACATTCAGTAGAAAGGAGCTCAGAAAATTAGCAAGTCTGCAACATACATATGCTTATAAACCCTTAAAAAATATAGTACAGTTTTCAGTGCTTATGCCTACATACTGTAGTCTTACCAGATATCACACATTTCTTGGCTGATTTTTGTTTTCTGGACATTTTCATAAATACTTATCGTAACAGACAAATCTAATAAATATCTTTGGCTTTTTAGAACCTTTAGAAACAATTCTACTACAACACTAACATTCTCTTCAGAAGTGTGTTTTCCCACGAATAGGTCACAACCATTGTTTACCTTTCTAAATTATGAGCAAGTTTTCAGTCAATTTATATTTACATGTAATATATTAATAATAATACATTTAATAGAAACCACTTTTTTTGTCACCAAAAAAATGGATTTAAATGGAAAGCTAAAGTGTATAGAAAACAACACAATGAAAAACAATCTATTGAAAACATTGTTGAGAAATGTTAAGAACTTGAACTGAAGAAAATTAACAGAAATTTAAACAAAATAATGAATACTTTTATACAATAACAACAGAAAATATTAGCCGGAGAAGGTGAACTTTCGATGGAAGCCCATTTGCGCCACATTAAAAACAAAAAATGTCTGATATATCTCATCATTCTGAGATATTATCTCATTATTCTGACATAGTATCTATCTCAGAATAATGAGAATCTATCTCAGAATAATGAGAATCTATCTCAGAATAATGAGATATGTGATACATGTATTTTTTTTAATATGGCGCAAACGGGCTTCCGTAACTTTCCAATAAATGCATATTTCTGAAAAGAATTGTTAACTATACAAATAGACCTAAGCAGTAGGAGAAAACACAGTGAATGGTAAATGGACATAGTGCTTCTCTACTCCTACAAGCACTCAAAGCACTGTACATTGTATGCCTCTCATTCACCCATTCACACACCGGTGGCAGAGGCTGCCATGCAAGGTGCCATCCTGCCACTGGGAGCAACTGGGGTTCAGTATCTTGCTCAAGGATACTTCGATGGGGTCAGATGAGAAGTGAGGCTCGAACTTGCAACTCTCGGAAAGGCACCTCCAGCACTTGTGCCACTGTCTCTGGCCATCTCATAGCTGAATCTGGCCCGTACTTGCGTTGCTCTTCAAGGGCTGCGGGTGAATATCAAAGTTCAACCAGGGAACACATGCTTTCAGATTCATCAAATGTTATGGTTTAAGGCGAGACACTACAGGTGAATAGGGTCAAATAAAATGTATTGAAAGTTTTTTTTATGTATATTTTTAGATATGCAAATTAGACAATATCTTATAGATAATATCATTACAAACAATATCATTAAATATGCTGAGACATCTGCATAGATTTTCAGTACATACGTATATCTTAATATAGGAAACAGTAAAAAACAAATTGAAGAATTTATGTATAGGAATTATACAGTTAACAAGAACATATGTGGAAGGGACTAAATTACATTCTTGTTTTTTTTTTCCCTCACTCACACACACACACACACACACACACACACACACACACACCTGTTGGCTGTTGCTGGAGGGGTTGGATGTGTACTCTGAGTATCTCCTCTTTTCTGGAGTGCAGATGCCATGTAGGAACTTGGCATACTCTTCTCTCACCTGCAGGGGGCAGTGTTGAACAAGACACACTTTCAAAACAGGACTTGTCAAAGATCCAGCACATCACATTGTCATTTCTTTTTTTTTTTAATCATTAAATTTGATAGTCATATTTTCAAAATTCAAAGACATTTTTTATTTGAATATTCTACAGTACATGTGTCAAAGGATGAATTATCTGCGGCCCCCTGTGATGATATTTTATTAGTATTAGGACCGGCCAGCACACCATTCTGCAGCCTCCTGCTGGTGATTAGCCTACTCCACTTCCCACAATACAACGGTAGCCCAAGAACTCTGTTAGCGGGTCTTGGCTTCATCAGCATTCAGAGCAGATTCAACTTTCAGCAACCTCCCGTGTGGGTACATCGCTAGCTATTTATTATATTTAAAGATACGCATTGGTGGTTTTTGTCATTTTAGAGATGGACAAGCACGCTAAGAGATCGCTAACTATTTCTGGTGTAGACTATAGGCATGTTTCTAGAGACGTGAAAACAAGGAATCAAAAGTCATTTGAATTTTAACTAAACCTGACATGAATTTTAACTAAACTTGACATGAATTTTAACTAAACCTGACATCTGAGGGGGGATGGGGAGGTGCAGGTTGTCGTTGATTTTTTTTTTTTTTTTTGGACTAGTGTTCTGATAGATATGTAGCACAAAGTTACACAGTACAAAATGGTCTGATAGATATGTAGCACAAAACTTCACTTGAAATTACTGAAATAGCCATAAAAATATTTCAAATAAATTGCTAACTAATGCTAAACTATAATCCTCCACTTTGTGTCAGAGTCCTATTTTTTCAGTGCATTGTGGCATGTTTATTGTACACAATTTAAGTGTGTGTGTGTGTGTGTGTGTGTGTGACTCACGAGTTTGGACATAAGGCAGTGCATGACAAAGATGAGTGCCCCCTGCAGGCTGTTGAGGATGGTGAAGAAGTAAGCCATGGCCACACTCTGGAACATGAAACAGCCAAACACCCACATACCCCCCAGGATACAAAGCTGAGCCACCGCTGTCATTGTGAAACCCCTACAAATTAAAAAAAAAAAGATATAGGCAGAGGGATTCCAAAATCCTAAAAGCAATACTGTTAAAACAGAGAGAAAAAGAGCCTGTGTACTGGGTACTATATGTTTGTTTTGTTTTCGGCTTGTTTCGACTGAAAAAGATATACTGTATTTTTATATTTATACTGTATAAATAAACTCTGAACAAGTTTTCATGTAATGACATCTCCGGTAACCATTTTCACTTTGCAGATGGGTGGGGTAGACCACAAGAGATCAAAAGTGGATGTGGTTGTGGGTGAGTGTGTGTGTGTGAGTGTGAGTGAGAGAGAGAGAGAGAGAGAGAGAATTTTTATTGTGAATTTTAAGTGATGATGTTTGTGATGATGATGCTATGTTTCCCACAATCGCCTTAAACTACCCTTTTCTCAGAACTTCGAACACAAAACTTATTTTTCTAACTACATTACACACAGAGAGAGAGAGAGAGAGAGAGAGAGAGAGAGAGAGAGAGAGAGAGAGAGAGAGATCAGGAAGCAAGGTCTTAGCTTCGTTTCACTCGAGCTCTTCTCTTTGTCACATAGACATGCACACACACACACACGCACACACACACACACATCGTGAAGCAAGGCCTAATCTTTGGGTTTGAGTTTCGCAAAAATAGCCAAAGATTTCGACACTGCCACCCTTCCTGTGATGTGCTTGTTTTGAGCCGTCACTTCTCGCTTTGTATGGCATCCCAGGCTTAAAGGAAATAGACATTAGGTCTAAAAAGCATGTACACACACACACACACACACACACACACACACACACACACACATGCACGCACGGACACACATACACACACACACACACACACACACACACAATCTACGCCTAACTGGGACTCAAACACACACAAAACAAACACTCACACACTAACACTTACTCACACAAACACAGGCACACACTCACACACACCATCAGCCAGCATCAGTCTTTGTGTGGCATTGTGTGGTATTGGTGCTCTGCATACACACTCACACACATACATAGACACACACACACACACACACACTTAAATTAACACACACAGACACTTGCGCACACACACACACACATACTTGATCATCTGTATGTTGGAGAGGTCGGGGTTGAGGCTGGTGAGCTTCTCAGCCAGTTTCCAAAGCGTGAGGATGAAGAAGAAGGCATTGAGGATGATGATGATGCACACTGGGCCAAAGAACGCCCAGATGAAACCACGCTCCAGAGACAGCCAGCAACTGAGAGAGAGATTAGAATGTGTTAGTTTTAGTTAATTGGTTTTAATTGAGTTTTAAAATGTTACAGCAACGTTACAGTCATGCCAATAAAGCTCATTGATTCAAAAATTGACAGATATTTCCTGCATTCTCTGAATAAAAACGATTTAAACATACGAAATAAACATTCATTCCAATTTACAATTTTCCAATAATTACAAAGTCCATGTAAATACTTAACTATCAATATTCACACTCAGTATTCCACTATCATGCAAACGCTTATTCCTCTTTAAATTAATTCCGTTTTTTCAGAGCATACTCATTGTGTTATGTTCTGTCGCGATGACACACTGAAAGACGCACAAATGGAGCAAATGTTGGTCTAAACGGTTTAGTTTAATAAATGTGTTTGAAGAACTTCCAGTAATGAAAAGAGTGCATGGAAGAAATCATAAGCAACTAACCTATTCAACAAGGTTTGAAAAGTGTGACAATATAATTCTTGGGCTGCTGCTTAAAAAGAATAGTCAGAACGACTGTGTTGTGTCCATGGTGAAGGCGCAACTTTGACGTAGTTATAAAGATAGACTAAACATTTCAGGTAGCTAGTGGGAGTGTGCATTCTTCCAGTAAAACATATCTGCCCCCTGTCCAATTAGAACTCTTCCCCGCTCCAACAATGAGTCTGATTAAACATGTTCTCTGTGTAAACCTTAATTCAGAATTAAAAACTCAAAGGTGAATATGTTCATTTGAAACTATTTAATTCCAAATAATTAATTCTAAATTAAAAAAAAAAACTAAAATTGTAAACAGGGCCACTGAGAGAGTGTAGGGGGAGAGAGATACAGAGATGTGCTCGGGTACACACACACACACATATAGAGACTGACTGTTGTTGGGTGCCGTATCCCTGCGGGTAGGCGATGGCGGAGATGATGACGATGGCCAGAGGGGCTCCGTAGCCAGCAGCCATCATGTAGGCGGGGCGGAGGCTGGTGTGGAAGACCAGCACCACCATCCTGTAGAGCTGCACCCCCTCCAGCAGCATCCAGCTGAACGCAGCCAGGAAGAAGTAGTGCAGCAACCCCGCCACTAAACCACAGCCAGGCTACAGCAGAGGGAGGGAGAGAGGGAGGAGGGGGGCGGTGTTAATGAGGGGCTGTTACAACATCTGACCAACCAAATCTACACACTTAAACAAACACACACACACACACACACACACACACACAGGGTGTTAAAACATCCTCTACTTCCTATTCAGATAACAACAGTGACGCACAGTGAATTTTGTGTTGCAAAACTGTATTCAAATAAGATAAACACATTATGGTTTCAACTGAAAAGCCAAAATGTAGGTACTGTGTCGACACACACACACACACACACACACACACACAGACTGATTTTGTCAGACAGACCCAAATACAGAGACAGAAAAATTTAAGTTCTCTTGAACTGGTGACAGGCAGACACAGCAGACATTTTAACAAATAACACAGATGACAAACTCAACGGAGAAATCCACCAATAAACTACACACACTAAACACAGCTAACACAGGCTATATTGAAAACAAAGCTAACTCAGAGCACAAAGCTAAAACAGAACACAAAGCTAACACAGAACTGACACACACACACACACACACACACACACACACACACACACAGACTGCTACCTGCTGTGCTCGGCTGATGCCGCAGAGGAAGATGAGGTCGGCGAGGAAGAGACACAGCGCCAGGTGGAGGTGGATGGTGGTGCGTGTGCCCTTGATGGAGCGACAGAGGCCAAAGGTCAGGATGCAGACGAACAAACACACCAGAGACACGGCCAAACCGACCCATGTGATCAGCTGCAGCTCAAACGTGTGCTGGGGGGAGGAGAGGAGTAGAAAACAAACTCATCTTAGAACTCAGGGACAGGAAGACAAATTGAAAGATAGAAGTGCAGCAAAGGGAGAGAGTGATGACATTCAATAGAAAGTATTGAGAGAGAAGGAAGGAAAGAAAGAACACTAAAAGCAGACAGAAAGAATGAAAGAAAGAAACAAAAAAGCATTAACACAGAAAGAGGTGTTAATAAAAGAAAGGAATCAAATAATAATACAAATCAAAAAGAGTCTTCACCTTAATGTCATAGAGGGCCATGAGGACGGCAAAGCTGCTGAGATGGTTGCAGTTGCAGATGGTGTGTGTGCCGTTGGAGGACGACACACACCCACGCTGAGACCAAACGCCTCTGTCCCAGAACACACACATATAGTGTGGAGTACCAGACCATACCTTCTCCTGCAGAGACAGATGAGTAATACTGTATATTGATAGATTGATCTGCTTTTATCAAGTTGAGGAAGAATGTATAGGTATTGTTAAATTGATTGATAAGTTGATTTATTTATGTCCCTATTTGAATAATTCCTTTAATGACTGAATGAAATGATTGCACACACTGTTCTTCACCTGATGGTGTGTGAAGGTGAGGCTGATGTTCTGGTCCAGTCTGCGTGTGTCTGGGTTGCTGATGCTGGCCGTCACCACGTTGGAGATGATCTGAAGGCTCTTGAGCACCTCCGTCTTCTGTTCCTCAACCTTCTGCTCCTTCTTCTCCTTCTTCTCCTCCTCCATCTTGTCTCTCAGGTCCTGGAAGGAGGAGTCAGGGGTGGAGGTCAGGCTCTTGTAGCTGATCAGAGCGGCCACAGTGAAACCTGTAGAGATAAGGACATATTGTATTGTGACGTGGCGTGACGTGGCGTGACGTGGCGTGACGTGAGTTTGTGTGTGTTTGTGTGTTTACCAGAGTAGGTTCCATTGCCAGCAGCAATTTCCCATCTGGTGTTAAAGGAGACGTTCTCTGTACTTAGAATGACTGGCCCAGTGGGAGGAGTTTTGCCTCTTTTCACTGCAAACTCCCCCTCTGTTGTTAAAGGAAAAAGACAGACTTGTCATGGGAAGTAATGAACAAAACAAAACAAAAAAGAAAACAAACCACCCACACAGCAGCCAACAAGGCAACCACTGAAATGATGCATCTCCTCCAGCGACATTCTTATTTCTGATGGTTTGTTTGGTTTGGTTAATAAATACACATTTGTTGTTAAGAACCCAACCTCTCGCCTCCCTCATTTGTTACAGCTTCAGGCCCTCAGTGATAAAGGAAAAAGTGATACAGCAAATAATTAAAGGGAAATGTTGCTGCTCATCCAAAGTCATCCAAAAGTTAGTCAGCAATAATTTAACTCTACTGCAGTGAGTCACTAGGTATTGTGTGTCTCTCTCTCTCATTATGTATCAGTTAATGTGTGTGTGTGTGTATGTATGTGTATGTGTGTGTGTGTGTGTGTGTGTGTGTGTATTTGTACTGGTATGCTGTGACTCCATCTTGGTACGGTTCTGTTTCAGCTGGGGCCCAATCAGTGTCATGGCTTTTTCCATTGTGGTGAGCAGGCCTGTGACTTGGCTGCTTTTGCCCACATTCTGCACTGATGATAAGAACTCATCTGCCCCAGATAACACATTCTAAACAAGGATAGAAGGATAGAGAAAAAGAGAGGGGGGGGGGGGGTTAGTAATGTAGTTAGAATGAACTGGAATGTTTTGTTTATATCCTTGAGACTGTAAAGTATTGACTTAAAGTTGTAAATCTGTGTGTGTTTGCGTTGTGCTTGTGCGCATGTGTTAATGTGTGTGTGTATGTGTGTGTGTGTGTGTGTGTGTGTGTTACCTCAAGTAATTCTTGTCCAGCAGTCTGTCCAGCCCCGCTGCTCAAAGCCTCACAGTTCTTCTTCATCTTGTCCCAGAGACGCCCCAAACTCCCCCCAACCTACAACACAGACAGACAGACAGACAGACAGACCGGTAAGGAAATTCTTGAACACTCTACACTTCTAGAACATTGTATGTTTTTCTGTCTATCTGTACATCTTTGTATGTGTATGTACATGTATGTATGCATCTATCTATCTATCGATCTATTCATCTATCTATCTGTCTACCTATATCTAACTAGAGAAAAAATACGAAAGAAAAAAAAAGCTGTTATTTACCTGTCCAGCTGAGCCTCTGACTTGATATCCGTCACAGTTGAGCTCTTTATGAAATGACAAGTGGCAAAGGATCATGGTTAGCATACACACTGTGCTTCCTGCCTGTCTGAGAAAGGTTTCAGTTCAGCTTGTAAAAAGCAAGGATAAACAATGGACTCTTTGTTTAGAAGAATATGGCATGCGGAGATATAAATATTACAACACAATGAAGGATCATTGTTAGCGTCTGTGGTGGGTTTCAGGCCTGTCTGAAAAAAGGGCTTTACTTGTAGTTGTAGTTGTAATACAGGCTGGCCCAAAAAGGGTTTGGGGAGTAAGAGAAAGTACAGTAAGAGAATGGACTCACTTCTGCACTTGCCCTGTTCGTAGCCATAGTTACTGTGACCGGGGAGACATACGCAGGTGTAGCTTCCGTTTGTGTTAATGCAGTTTCCCTCTGCCTGTGAGCCACATATTAGTGGGTCTTGTTCACATTCATTTATGTCTAAGAATGCGGACAGAGGTAGAGTGAAAGAGAAAGAGAAACAACCAAACGGGGAGAGAGAGAAACAACCAAATAAAGACATACAGTAGACTATACTAAAATAAATTGCTTTTAGACGTCTTGAGCGTAGTGTCATAAACCCTAATAAATGCAGCTTTGAGCTTTGTTTGCATCTCTTTGTATTATTCTCACACCACCCTCATCCGCAACCCTACTCCTCTGACACCCTTACCATATCCTTACCCCACACCCAAACCCCAACTCACCCCACCCTCACCTTGCACTCATCCCACCCTCACCCCAACATTAATCCACCCTCACCGCACCCTCACCTTCACAAGGAGTTTTGGGGTAGCCATTGTCCCCGTTCACGAACCCTTCTGGGCAGGCGCAGGTGTAGCTCTCGGGTGTGGGTTTGCAGGTGCCGTGGGGGCCACAGGTAGTAGGAAAGACACACACGTTTACTAATGTACAAACAAACACACACACACACACACACACACATACAGAGTGCAAAGATTAACAACACATGCTTACATGTTATTTAATATATGTTTTAATGTGCATATAGCTTTACACATTAGAGTACAGTGGAACATGGAACTGATAGATTAGCATAATGGTGTTTTTACCAGGGCTGTGCAAAATTCATGTGACTGTCTTCATGTGTGTGTGTGTGTGTGTCTTTGAGTGTGTGTGAGTGAGTGTGTTTGCGTGTGTGAGTGAGTGTGTTTGTGTGTGTGTGTCTTTGAGTGTGTGTGAGTGTGTGTGTTTGCGTGTGTGTGTGTGTCTTTGAGTGTGTGTGAGTGAGTGTGTTTGCGTGTGTGAGTGAGTGTGTTTGTGTGTGTGTGTCTTTGAGTGTGTGTGAGTGAGTGTGTTTGCGTGTGTGAGTGTGTGTGTTTGAGTGTGTGTGAGTGAGTGTGTTTGCGTGTGTGAGTGAGTGTGTTTGCGTGTGTGTGAGTGAGTGTGTTTGCATGTGTGTGAGGGTGATCATGTGAACTATGTATGTGCACACACAAAGAGTGAGAAATCTATAGATTTAATGAATGTCTTTACCTGTATCCTCATCTCCACGTCCACCAATGGACTCACAATTGAAAGCGCCAGGTGTGTTTGAGCAGATTTGACTGGCGTCACAGATGTTTTTTCTTTCCCTGCATTCATCTACATCTATAGAGGTTAAAAAATGTGTGTAGACACTCAGTCCGAATCAGTCAGAATCCTACTAGAAGCAGTTTACCAGTTTTTGGTTTGAACCTGTCATCTAATCATGTCACATAAAAGTACATATGAAGGTCTAGTGTCAAGGAGACAGATCACAAGGAAAGTTCCAATGATTACATGTATAATTTAAAAATTCATGTAACCTTTATAGGTCTGTATCTAATCTATACGGATCGTTCTATCGCCCAGTGTTGAACTCTATGCTTTTGAATACTTTAAACACAAATTAGTAAATTGACAACTGAAGTAGACATAAGATATCCCCAATGTAGGTACTGTAGATGTGGCATGTTTTAGAACAAAAATGGCAATGCTGCTTTACTGTAAGACCTTTTGGACGTTGGACCTTTATTTTGACAAGTTATCACCACTCTGTCTTCCATGTTTCTAAAAGTATGAATGTTGAGTCATGTTGAATGAATCTCTCACATTTGCACCACAACACACACACACACACACACACACATACACATCTGTGGTGTCTTGTAAGCACCCTCACCTTGGCACTGTACACCTGAGTCCTTTTCTGTGAACTTCTCCTTTGAGGACCTGTATCCTCGGTTACAGGTGCAGTAGTAGCTGCCGGGTGTATTGTGGCACTCGGCATTCAGACCACATATAGGAAACCCGCCACTACATTCATCTTCATCTTCATCAGATGAAAACAGAAACATAATTGTCACTAGGGGAATTTATGCTTCACTTAATTGATCTTTATAGGTCTGATAGAAGCTTGAATTAAAAAGGCTGTTTGGTGATTTGACATCAATAAACCAGAATACACTTTTTCCACCTTGGAGAGAAAGTGGAACACAGCAAGCGGTAGCATTCCTAACTCAAGAGCAATCATATTGAAAATCCCATAGACCAATTAAAAAAAAAAAATCCCACGAAGACATGACACCAAACCAGACATATTTTTCAGCCTATATACTGGAATGATCTACTAACTTGTGCAGAATTTTGCCTTATTTAAAAAAATCAAAATTGTGCCTCATTTGTCAGAAATGGACTACAACTCCGAGTCTCTCCCTTTACATCAGAATCCCATAACTTAACCATGCTGTGTTTTGCACCTGTTGTACATGCCCCGAACGGTAATGATTATCCCCACGGGGAATACATTTCTTATTGGTACAGAAATACTCTGCCAACCACTTAAAAAAAAACATTAAAAACAATTCAAATCAGTGGGAAAAATAAAGAATGACCATCTGAATCAATAGAACTACCCAACATGCATATCATATGAAATCTTAATTAATCTTAACTTTTGAGTGTGAACCCGAAATAGAAGTTTCTGAAGAGAAAATCCCATTCATTTTGATATAGAGGTCGGAACGCAACCAGCAGGGGGTGATGAGATAACTTTCCCTCCCTATTATATTATCAGAGCTTGTCTGTTCTTTGATCCCCACAGTTGCTTGCATCTACTTCAGATGACTATTGATGGCTGTGATTCCATCTAGCTGAAGGCGCTCTTGTGAACCGTATGCTGGTGTTGTGCCCCTCGACCACTCCGCACCTCCAGGGAACCCCAACTAGCGCCGCCACTAGCGCTGCTAACACTTAGCACAGGACAGTCACACGTCTATCTAACACATCCCCCTCTCTCTCTCTCTTCCATTCCTACTGTATCTCCCCTCCTCTCTCTTTCTCTTGCACTTTTTCTGTATACCCGCTCTCTTTCTCTTAGACCTCTATGGTATGCCTTTCTCTCTCTCTCTCTCTCTCTCTCTCTCTCTTTCTCTTAGACCTCTATGGTATGCCTTTCTCTCTCTCTCTCTCTCTCTCTCTCTCTTTCTCTTAGACCTCTATGGTATGCCTCTCTCTCTCTCTCTTTCTCTTGCATTTCCATCACTCCATCACTATTACAGTACCTTTTGTCAGTTTCCTGTTATCACACTTAGTCACACTCTTACTTCATTTTTAACAGTTTCTTCCTGTTCTGTAGGAGCCCGTCTCACGAGGGTAAGGGTATAAAAAGTATCGAGGGGGAACTTTAAGACGACCTATTGCGTAGGCATGTTGAAATAACACACACTGCATGTTTCGTAGAAATGTATGACTTGTGTATGACTGCACTGCACTTGACTTCACTGATGCATTCTTATCCCCCTTTCTGGTTTTCTCTTTGAGGTCTCTTCTATGTAGCTTGTTGTTTATCCTCCTTTATAAGTTGCTTTGGATAGAAGTGTCAGCTAAATGCACACATGTAAATGTCAACGTACATGAAAGTTAGCAGCTTATGCAGTCAAACATGGCCTGTTGAAAATGCAGTCATTCATTTGACCCCTGGACTCATTTAAATATTCTCTTGTGCTCCCTACAACCCTATAAAAATAAACATTTATGATGAGCCAATGAACAGCCCTCATCATTACACTTTTCAGAACCATGTCACCACCATGAAACATGAATGGTACATCCCAACGTCTTCTGTCCTATACACTGAACCCTTACAGACCTTACAGATTCAGTCCTCTATTACATTATGCAGATACAGTACAATCAACCAATTCTGCACGTTTGAGTGGTCCAATGTGGTCTGTGGGTATAAAGACTGGCGTGTGTTGTGATGCTGTCTAGCGGTATTCAATGCTGTCGCTGGATTTGCGTCATCAGGCTTGCACAATGAGTAGAAGTTAGGTATTCTTACCTGTGCACTCATTACCAGTCAGAACGAAGCCCTTACTGCACCCATCTCTGCCTCTGTGTGAGTTCCGAGGAAAGGGATCATTTTCTGGAGGGGGCACACACATTTGAATACATCTTACACATACTGTATCTGTGTCACTTATTTTTGCACACATCCGTGACACTTATTTTCACACATATCTGTCAGATAATCGGTGCTGTAATCATCACCTTTTGAATTCTAGTCCTGATAAAAGCTTGGCAAAGCATCATTCTCACCTACACACACATCATTTATGAGAGTCTGCCCTTCATTGCATCCTCCGTTTCCATATGCACCATAGTTCACGCACAGGCCTGTGATACACACACACACACACACACACACACACATAAAATATTTTCTGCTAAACATGTCAGCCAAGGTATTAACCCCACCTACTGTACAGCATAAACGAATGTTGTCACTTTATTAATTAGTTTTAGACCTTGGACCAAAATCTATGCATGTTCTTAATATGTTCAACATCTAAAAAAAAAAGAGCTGATTCCAAGACAAACAAGGTCTAAAGTGCGGCTCCAGGTCCTCCTTTTCATTTAAACCATTTTACTGGGATTTCAGATGCCTCTTTTTGAAAAGGTATGTTCTAAAAAACATATTTGGTAGTTTTGTTATGTAATTCAAAACCATCTCTCTATATATTTATCTTTCCCTTTTGACTTTCATTCACAGAAAAACACACATACACACACACACACACACACACACATTGGGCTGCCAATACATTCGGTGTATCTCCACACACGGCTGCTGTCTGCAAGTGTTCAAGTGTTTGGGGAGGCAATAAAAAAAAAGAAAAAAGACCAACCAGTAGCTTGTTTCACACGTAGGGCCTACAACATACTTACATATCATCTACAATCTACATTAAGTATCTCATTGCACTCATAAAATGTACTTACACTAATGACCAACCTTAAAAATAAAAAAATCAATCCTCTGAAAACTTTACAATTATTAACAATCCATCAGTATTTCAGTACTCTTTTCATTCAAACAGAAGAGGAATAGATTTTTATACTCACTCAATATCAGAACAATGACTTCAACTGCCATGTCATATGTCAGATGACGTCCTTAAAATGGTAATTCCAGTGGAAGTTTCTGCTAATGATATAATGTCACACATGTACTGTACATGTAGGTCCAAAAACGTATTGAAAAATGTGTTAAACTCCACACTGCACTTTGTCGTCCGCATCTCTCTCTCTCTCTCCCTCTCTCTCTCTCTATTTCTTCCTCTCACACTCTCTTCCTCTTCTTTGGGCGTTACTCTCTGTTTCCTTTGTGTGGTGTTTTCATTTTTCACACACACACACACACACACACACACACACACACACACACACACACACATACGTGCACATTCCTATGTGGTGTTTTTCTTGTTTACCAAGGCAACTGACTAACACACTTTTCACACAATATTAGTCACCATCTTCTCGTTCTCGCGTACACACACGAACATAAAAACAAATGCATGACAGACATACTTTAGATACCCTCTCAGCACACTGACCAACAATCATAGCACAGTATTGCACAGCACACACACACACACATACAAAAAAACAAATGCATGACGGACATACTTTAGATACCCTCTCAGCACACTGACTAACAATCATAGCACAATATTGCACAGCACACACACACACACACACATACGTGCGCATTCCTATATGTGGTGTTTTTCTTGTTTACCAAGGCAACTGACTAACACACTTTTCACACAATATTAGTCACCATCTTCTCGTTCTTGCGTGCACACACATAAAAACAAATGCATGGGGGGGGGGGGGGAGATATTTTGTCATACTCTATTCACTTCGTGAATTTGTCCTTCGTACTTTGTGTGTAAACTTGTTGGTGCAAAAATGTAGGTCATGCTAATAATGCCTGAACTGAATCTTGAATTTAAGAGAGAGGAAGGGAGGGAGGAAGGGAGAGACAGAAAGAGAGAATAGGAATAGAAGGGAGACAGAGAGAGAAGGGGGGATGGAGAGAGACAGAGAGAGAAGGGGGGATGGAGAGAGACAGAGAGATACACACAGCACTGATACACACACATGCAGTGCAGATGGAATCAATGGGTACTGACCTCTGCCTTTTGTCTGCCTGTCCTACACTTGCATACTAGAGAGGGATCTACTTTTCTGCCCAAGTGTCCTACACTTCCATACTAAAGAGGGATTTAATTTTCTGACCAAACTGTACTACACTTGCATACTAAAGAGGGATCTACTTTTCTGGCCAAGTGTCCTACACTTACAAACTAAACAGGGGTTTACTTTTCTGGCCAAGTGTCCTACACTTCCATACTATACTAAAGAGGGATTTATTTTTCTGGCCAAGTGTCCTACACTTCCATACTAATGAGGGATCTACTTTTCTTGCCAAGTGTCTTGCATACAGGGAGGGATCTTTGGGTTTAGCTTTAGTGGGGCTAAGGAGAATCTGTGGTCCCCAACTCATTATGTTGCAGTAGCACACACACACACACACACACACACACACACACACACACACACACACACACACACACACACACAATACTGTATATGCTGATATGTCTGTCCTTTTAGTCAGGCAATGAATAAGCAACACCAGCTGTGGTCTTATTAACAGTAACACACCCTGAAGTTTCATCCGCTCTCAATTTAACAGGGATGTACCAAATCCAAAATTCAGTTTCAGATTCAGACAAAAATTGGGCTGGTGCTGATGAATACAATTCTGATGAATATTGTCATTGTTTAGGAGTTGTTGTCTTAAAGGAGCAAACAGTAATGTTATGCCACCTAGTGGACAAGCTGGGGAAAAGCACACTGTCCTGCCGGCATGTCTCCTACTACACAGGTCCTCAGTGCCAGATATTGAGGTATACATGCATATGCCTGTGAAGATTCTCATTCATCTAGGTTGTGGTAGTCATATAGCCTGATATGATCACCCGCTTTCACTTCGTTTCACTTCGTGCAAAGCGTCTGAGAACCAGCCATTCATGACGGTGGGCGGGATACTTTCTGCTTCAACCAATGGCTACTGCTTGGTCGTGACGTATTCTATTTCAAATTGGGCGCTAGAGTTCAACGTCATCGCCTTTAGCCCCCGATCTGTTCGCTGATTCGCCGACACGATTTCTTGTCGGAGAAAACCAAAGCTTATCGTGAGTTCCCTGACTAGTATGTAGGTTAATGAAATTAACCGTTACCACTAGGCGGCGTTAGCCTGGCTAGTAGTCATACTGTTCAGTTAAGGAAACTCAAAAAAAGTCCAGTTGCCTTAACTGAACACTATGATTATACATGTATAGTTTCATAAGTCTATAATAATAATAAATGTTTTTTCATTTTGTAAAAGAGCAGGAAGTGTGTTTTTGTATGTGTGTGTGTGTGTGTGTGTGATCACCCAGATAAATGTGTGTGTGTGTGTTGTAGGAATAAATTCGAACCGTTGCTGTGATCCGAAAACATAAACTGCACGAAGACCGTCGGAATGCTATGAAACTGATGAGAACATTTTATTTCGTTAGTTGCAACATGTTACATGGAAAAATGACGACCTATGGGAAAAGGCCGGAGGACACAGCGTCAAGGTTCCACCTAAGTGTTTACCTCTGAACTGGCCTCCTGAGCTGTGATACAGAGGCGTATTTAAGGCTAATTTCCCTTTCATCATTGCTGTCGGTGTGTATTGCCTTTAATTAACAACTCGTCTCTCAGACCAAATGGTCTTCGCACATCCTGTACTGCAAACAGTGGTCACATGAATGTTAAGTGGTCTTCAACACTTCAGGCTTGCCTTTCTCAGACGGCTTAATCTCATTACAGATCATGTGGAACCTTACTAAAGATATCAGTCATAATACCACGAATAACAATACTCACATACAACCAATATATAATATCATAAATTTGTACTACAGTGTCACAAGACTGTGCGTAAGCTATGGTGTATATGGAAGCAGAAGATCCAGTGAAGGCTACATTCTCATAAAAGATGAGTGTGTAGGTGAAGATGATGCTTTGAACATCATTTAAGATCATATTATGGTTAAATATACTGTAATTATCCCGTGCCTTCACCAGTGGCCAAAGAATTATCTGACTTGAATAGGTCAGGTTGATTCCTGTCAGTTGTGTCTATAAAGGTTTTTAATTAGTCCAGGGGTCAAATTTAATTTAACTGACACTTTTATCCAAAGCAACTTACAAAGAAGGATAAACAGTCAAGTACCGCTAGGGGGATAAAAATCACGTAACAGTCGAAAATTATGTGCCCCCACCACAGATTGCGAACTTAATATTTTGTCACAGATTTCTTTTTTGAGGTGAAACACACAGTCCATCTCCACCCAACCCCAGTCTGTCTTCTATGATGACACACACACACAGACACGCACGCACGCAGTGACGCAGAGAGAGAGAGAGAGAGAGAGAGAGAGAGAGAGAGAGAGAGAGAGAGTGTGTCTTTGTATACAAGGAAGTGTCTACTGTAACTGTTTAAACATTGAGCCGTGATATACTGTACTGGGCCGAACTTGTCACCAATAATGTGTGTGTGTGTGTGTGTGTGTGTGTGTGTGTGTGTTTGTATTGTCCCATATTGTTGGTGTTTATGAAATTGCTTTTTTTCAACTGTCTGCTGTTGTTTTCTTTTTCTTCTGCAGACACATTATTGGTGACAAGTTCGGCCCAGTACAGTATATCACTGCTCAATTTGTAGTACAGTACAGTACACACTTCCACGTATACAAAGACAGATAGATATATTCTCCTATATATATATATATTCACCATATCTCTTCATCTAACTCTTGTACTGTCACTCTGACTGGCTACTCGATGCAACAAAAATGTTGCAGGAACTTGTTACACTTCTTCTTTCACTTCTCACTAGATACCTTCACACAGAGACTGAATATTTCCTGTATAAAAAGAAAGAGTGCATAAAAAGAAAGCCAGTCTCCTGTGGGGTATAAATCTACTCATAGTGAACTGTATCTAGTAGAAGTGGAAGAAGAATCAACTAAATCATAATACGAGGACTTGTTCACACAGATGAATAGATGTTTTTATTTGTTGTTTATTAACTAAGCATTTTTTATTTACCTACTTAGTTGACGGATCATTCCACCCACCATTACAATGCACCAGGTTGTGTTTTTGACACTGGGTGAGTATCTTCATTAATTGGAAGTATTTAAATAGATAGATAGATAATAGTTTTATTAATCCCTCGGGAAGGTTCTGGGAAATCCTTTGATGTAATGCATTTAGAACTCTGTTCAACAGCTATAATTATGGAATACAAGGTATGGTTAGTATTGCACAGTGTCCACACTGAACTTGGATTTAGTTGCTCAGTTAATTGCATGGATGTCTGGGGGATCAATCGAGCATTTCGTTGGTTAGATTACCTCAGTAATGTAAATCGGAAGAAAGACATCCTTGTGGATAGCTGCTGTGTGTTTCAAGTAAACAGAAAGATGCTGGTCAGTTGCCAGGAATGTAACAAAAAGAGTTAAGTTAAAATCTGTCAAATTATACCAGTGTAAGGGTTATGTTATATTCAGTTTTTTTTTTAAAAATACTGTGCTCTCAAGTCTGTCAATTTTTGCTTTTAGTAGGCACCCATATATTAATGATGTGGCTCTGAACCTTTGCATATGGGGTTCAGATGCTGTCCCTTTCCCCTGTAATGCAGGGCTGCCAACTTTTGAAAATACCTTGGAGAGAGATTTTTTTTTCCGCATGGGGGTGGGGGGTACGTTTTGACGTTTTGATAAATGCATTTGGTTTAGTCCCAACAGAACAGAACATTTACTAACAGAAAATGAACAAAAACGGTGGCCTTTTTGATGACCTTAATAATTTTTGGTGAAGGCTCCCATTGGTTGCATGGCTCCAAATGAGCCATCTTTAGGTCATGATGGCAGAAAGAGTGCCATTAAGGGGCAAGTTGTTTCTTGTCTTAGTTTTCTTAAGGGTCACCACAGAAAACCCTCTCACTGAAAACATTTTCATTAACCTGGTCATATCATGGCTACACATCTCCCTACAATGCTAGTCAGGATGATCCCATTGGCCTGATTTTCTCCCATTCAGTGAACAGGGGGGAGAGTTGTCAAAGCTGAGCTAGATATTATTACAAATATTTTAGAACTTTAGGGGCTGGTTCTACTACCAAGCTACCTGAATAAAATTCAAGTTCTCTTTCGTTTCGAAGCCGAAACGTACGAGTGGATGATGCCTATCATCTCCTGCTTTTCTGAAGTCATTTTAAACCAACCCTTTGAAAAAAGGGCAATAAGCGCACTGACGCGCGCAGGCAACTACTTAGACAGCCCTGCGTGACGTCAGAAAGTCTATATATTGACTGCGCTTACGCTTCAGGTCCTCTTTGCCTTTTTCACCTCGCTACTGCGTGTGTGTTTCTGATTGTCTCCGTTTGCCTTTGCAAATATTCTAAACCGACGGCTTTTGTCAAAGCCCACCAAAACGGCTTTTTTCAAAGCTCTTCGAGTGCCCTCAAGGCACCGACACTGATGACGAGCCAGTTATCGAAGCTGTGGATGAGGAGGAGATGTCCTCCTTCCTCTCCGCTCACGGCGCCACCGTCGAGGATATACCTCCGGCTGTCAAGACCCACGCCGCTCAGCTAGCTTCCGAGCTAGCTTCTCTGGCTACTCAGGCGGCTAACAGGCTAGGCCTGCCTCCGCCTCAGCGCTATCCGGAAGGGCGTTGCGACCCCTTCTCCGGTGCGCTGCCCTCTCCAGATGCTCTCCCCCTCCCCGCTCACCCCACGGTTGTGGCCGATGCGCAGGGCTCCTGGGAGGCTCCCTACGCCGCCATTGCCCCTATCCAGGGACACGCAGCGTTTTACGTGATGGACAAGGCGGGCGCCATTGGCCTCTTGCAGCTCCCTCGCGTTGAGGATGCGGTCGCTGGTTGCCTTGCACCAGCCTCTGCTGCCACCTGGACATCGCCTCCCGAGCTCCCCTCCAAGCCGTGTCAACGCACGGAGAAGCTCGCTTCGGAGGCCTTCATTTGCACAGGCCAGGCGATAAGGGCGCTAAACACCGCCTTTCTCCTCTCCTCCTTGGCGGAGGAACTGGTGGCTGAGCTGGCTACGCAGCACTCAGAGCTGACCGTCCATCAGCTCCGCAGAATTACCGCCCTCACCTCACTGGCTATTCGGGCGGCCATTAAAGCCGACGGGCGCTCCCTTGGCTCACTGGTTGTCTTAGACAGGCATCTCTGGCTAAACCTCTCCTCCATGCCGGAGAAGGAGAAGAAGCATCTGCTGAATGCTCCTATCTCCGCCGATGCACTGTTTGGCCAGGCGCTGGAGCTACAGCGCGATCGCTTGGAAAAGACGAAGTCGGCGGCTCAGGCCCTGCAACCCGTGCTTCCCAAGCGTGCCCCGCCTCAACAGACCACTCCCGCTGCTCCTCAGACGCGTGCTCGTACGCCTCAAAGGACGCAAAAGAAGAAGGCGGACGCGCCCAAAGCCGCGCCACAGCCGGCTGCCAGGTCGCAACCCACTTGGCAGCGCTCCCGCTCTCGCGGGCGCCCAGCTCCCGCCAACCGCCCGGTTAGCCGGGAGCGGCGTAAGAGGCCACAGCGACCCTGATGGGGTCGCGTGTGCGCGGCAGAGCATGTCATGCGATCGCCATCCATTGACTGCTACGCCTCTGTGTGCTCTCAAAGGCCCGGGTCCTCGCTCTGCAGTCCCCAGCTCGGAGCGTTCTCCCCCGCTTCGGCGGTCCTCTCTGATCTCACCCCCTCACGGGGTGCTGAGTTTGCCTTGTTCACAAGCACTCCGCACACACGCTACAGCCCCTCTGGGGCAATGTTTGAAAATGAGCCCCGGCCCAGGCCGGAGGACGCTCTCTGTTCTGTCAGTGCTATCGCGCACTGGGGCACCGGTACGGTCTCCGGTGCGCGTTCAGCTGACACACGCCCCGCGCTCTGCGCCCCGCGTTTCGACACACCTAGACGGCGCCCACGTGGCCCCGAGGCCTCCACTTGTGCCACGTTCTCCACGTCCTCTGTCCCCCTCGCCTTCAGGCAGTGGGCATGCGATGCCTCTGAATCGTTCACGAGCAGCGCTACCGCGCACTGGGGCACCCACACGGTCTCCGACGCACGTTCAGCTGACACACGCTCCGCGCTATGCGCCTCGCGTGATGACTCGCCTCTACGGCGCCCAGGTGGCTCCGAGGCCTCTACTAGTGTCGCCGCCTCCGCGTTCGCTGTCCCCTTCGCCTCTGGGCAGTGGACATGCGACGCTTCGGAGTCGTTCACGGTCGAAAAGTCCCCCCCGTCCTCTCTCGCCGCTTCTGTCGGTCGATTCCTCGCCCAGATACGCGCAGAACTGTCTGCTCAGTCTGACACGTCTGCCCTTGGCCAGACGGGTAGCTTCTCCCCCTTGTTCGAGGTCGTCGCCGATACGCACTCCGAGTCGGCTGCCCCACGGGGCGTCGCAGGTGCAGTGCGCGGCTCATCGACCCCCTACGTCGCTGACACGCGCTCCAGGTCGGCCGCCCTACGGGGTGTCGCAGGCGAAGCGCACAGCTCACCGACATCGGATTTCGCTGACGTGCGCGCTGAGTCGGCCGCCCCACCGGGCGTCGCGAGTACTGCGCACGGCCTCTCAGTCACGCGTGAGCGCCCAACGGTCTCACACACGGCTAACTGGCCCTCAGCCCCCGCACACTGTCGGGTCTCTGGTCTGTCAGTCGGACGCTCTTCGGCTTCGCGGACAGCCTCAGTCTTTGACCTCGGCCCCCCTAGTGCCACCCGGAGGCAGCATAGCACTTTGTTTGTCCTTGCTGCCTCCTCATGCCGCCGCTCTGCTCCGGCAGAATTGGGCGATGTGCACAACGTCGCGTTGGGTCCT
>JAGFZM010005411.1:20000-24956 GCA_017657215.1 Limnothrissa miodon | reverse complement strand
CACAGTACAACACAACACAGTACAACACAACACAGCACAGTACAACACAACACAGCAAAACACAACACAGTACAACACAACACAGAACAATACAACACAACACAATACAGTACAACACAACATAGCACAGTACAACACAACACAGAACAACACAGCACAATACAGTACAACACAACACAATACAGTAAAACACAGAACAACACAGCACAGCTGAACACAACACAACACGACTCAACACACAACAATACAACACAACACAGCACAGCACTGTACAACACAACACAGAGTAACACAACTCAACACACAACAACAGAGAACGACACAACACAGAACAATACAACACAACACAGCACTGCACTGCACAACTGTACAACACAACACAACACAGCACTGCACATATACTGTATCATCAAAGTTCTTGTACTTTTAATTGTGACGTGCTAATTTGTAGTCTTTCTCTTCTCTCCATTGATGACTCTTTCCTTCCTTTCTTTTCTTAGGTTCTCCCACTCCTTTAATCACCTGGTCCAAGTTGAGGGCTCCGTTGCCATGGCAGCACAAGGTAGAGGGGGGCACCTTGACCCTCACTAACGTTGGGAGACAAGACTCAGGCAAGTAGAAAAGCTTGTGTGTGTGTACAAGAGTATGTGTGTGTGTGTATGGGTGTGTGTGTGTAAACTTTATGACTGTATGATGACAGTGGTTCATTGTCTTTGGGCTTTTGTAAATGTTTGTGATGCAAGCATTACAAAAAAACAATTGATACTTAATGACAAACAGTCGTAGTAATTACAACAATATTCTGTCATTGTTCATGATACGTTACCTCATGTTGATAATGAGCTCATGTGACTTTTATTCAGGCAGCTTTACTGTAACTGGAGTGTTATCAAATAATTAATGTTTGCGTTGCCTAGCGTTATGCTAATAGCGACATATTTAGTAATTAACAGTCTTCAGACTTGTGTATGTAGGCCTCTGCCCTGTGAGTGCTGTGGTGTGTAAATGATGGCTAACCATGTTATGTATTGACAATGGGTCAGGTTCAATGCTAACTTAATATGAGTCATTAGACTTTGCATTTACTTCCTTTCAGGCCAGTATATCTGCACTGCCTCTAGCTCAGGTGGGGAGACAGAGGCCTATGTGCAAATGGAAGTGGAGGGTAAGCGTTCCCTGATTAGGAATCTGTTTGACAAAACCGGAGCTAATTATGTTAGCATCTGTCTTGGTTGCAATTGTTTTATTTTATTTTATTTATTTTATTTTTTTTCCCTTTTATCCAACTTTTCTCTTGAATGCAATTTCACTACATGTTTTACGTTAGTAACTCAAAGTATGTGACAAATAAACTCTTTGAACATTTGAATAGCCAATTTCCATCCAACTAAGAATAGCATACAGTGTCTATCATTGCCTACCAACTGAGAATTATATAAAGTAACCAAATTTTTTTTTCATTCATAATTTTGAATATGATTTTTTTTGTTAATATGAACAAATATATTTTTTTCTCACTTGTAATTGGTTGACCTGCCACCTATGGCCCCTCCCATTCATCTCTTAGCCCCGCCCTACGCCACCACCTTACCGGACCAGGTAACGTCTCGAGTGGGCGACTCCCTTCGTCTTCAGTGCCTTGCACACGGCTCCCATCCAATCAAATTCCAGTGGAGCCGATTGGGCGGGGCTTCCCTCCCCTCAGGAGCTAGGACCACTAGCGACGGCATGCTTCTTGTTGGTCAACTGAGCTTGAGTGACAGCGGCAACTACAAATGCACAGCGACCAATCACGTTGGCTCCCATGAGGCCCAGGCCAGAGTGACTGTTAGAGGTACAGTATGATCAGCCAATCACGAAGAAGAATGGTCTCACACACTGCAGCCTCATACACATGATATTATTAAAGTGATACTAACAGGTTTCTATAGACGTGTTATAAAACGGGTTATGACAAATCTATATTAAGGTTATTAAGTAAACCTTTTCAATGGTATTTACAAGATGTGGTTAGTATTCCTTAGAAGTCACTATCTGCTTAGCAAGACCCTTACATACACACTGCACAACCCTTTACACACACACACACAAACTACTACTACTACCACTAACTGTGTTATAAGCAAGGTTTAGTTGACACAGTTGTTATTAACAGAGATTCGGTTATAGCAATTACAAAGTAGTCATGAACATCATGAAAGTTAATTGGGAGATGATTTAGATTTAGAAGATTGAAACCTTTTATTGGAAAGTTTTTATTTATACCTCTCTCTCTCTCTCCTTCAGCCTAGGATGTGAGGTGCCAGACACAATCTGCTTAGGGTCCAGCAGGTGGCGCTCCTTCCCTTATGCTGCATGATTTGCACACACACGTATGCATGCGCATTTACATATATAGGCTTGCCTCAAACAAAAAAAAATCAGAGGCAGACATGCAAATACACACTCTCATTGATATACTGACCGCAGGACACAGGTTCTTACATACACACACACACAAATCCACCTGAACACATTGCTACATAATATTGCATGCTTTGCTAATGGCTATTACTATCTATCAACAATGGGATTATGCCATTCTTTTGTTCCATGTAAACAAAATATAAACTAAACAATAAAAACAATAAATTAAAATAAACAATAAAAAATTATATTTTTTTCTTTGATGAACAAGCTTTAATATATTTAATATAATATACTATATTATTAGTGATATCATTTATAATACACATTTAATAACACATAAATCACATATAATAACCCATATCATATAATCTTGTTGTGTAGGTCAAGTCTTTCACTGAACACTGTATAAGAAGGTTATCTGATGGAAGAACAGAAAGATGACTAATGACAGGAAAAAGACCAAACAGCTGTTTGGCTGCTGCTGAATTCCTCCACTAGGTGGCAGTAAACTCAACCAAATCTCTCCCCTAGACAATTGAGTTCTAGTCCTACTTCCTATCTTCAGCACTATGTGTGTGTGTGTGTGTGTGTGTGTGTGTGAGTGAGTGAGAGTGTGTGTGTGTGTGGCCTGCATTGTCAGTAAATGTGAGTGTGTGTGCGTGCATATGTGTGTGTGTATTGTCAGTGACTGTGTGTGTGTGTAGTGGTGTTGTGGATGAAAAAGATACACTAGGTAGAAAAGTGCATTTTTTATTATGTCAGCACTCATCTGGAACATTCAATGTAACCAAACTGTACCTAATATAAATTACATTCAGTAGAAAGGAGCTCAGAAAATTAGCAAGTCTGCAACATACATATGCTTATAAACCCTTAAAAAATATAGTACAGTTTTCAGTGCTTATGCCTACATACTGTAGTCTTACCAGATATCACACATTTCTTGGCTGATTTTTGTTTTCTGGACATTTTCATAAATACTTATCGTAACAGACAAATCTAATAAATATCTTTGGCTTTTTAGAACCTTTAGAAACAATTCTACTACAACACTAACATTCTCTTCAGAAGTGTGTTTTCCCACGAATGGGTCACAAACATTGTTTACCTTTCTAAATTATGAGCAAGTTTTCAGTCAATTTATATTTACATGTAATATATTAATAATAATACATTTAATAGAAACCACTTTTTTTGTCACCAAAAAAATGGATTTAAATGGAAAGCTAAAGTGTATAGAAAACAACACAATGAAAAACAATCTATTGAAAACATTGTTGAGAAATGTTAAGAACTTGAACTGAAGAAAATTAACAGAAATTTAAACAAAATAATGAATACTTTTATACAATAACAACAGAAAATATTAGCCGGAGAAGGTGAACTTTCGATGGAAGCCCATTTGCGCCACATTAAAAATAAGAAATGTCTGATATATCTCATCATTCTGAGATATTATCTCATTATTCTGACATAGTATCTATCTCAGAATAATGAGAATCTATCTCAGAATAATGAGATATGTGATACATGTATTTTTTTTTATATGGCGCAAACGGGCTTCCGTAACTTTCCAATAAATGCATATTTCTGAAAAGAATTGTTAACTATACAAATAGACCTAAGCAGTAGGAGAAAGCACAGTGAATGGTAAATGGACATAGTGCTTCTCTACTCCTACAAGCACTCAAAGCACTGTACATTGTATGCCTCTCATTCACCCATTCACACACCAGTGGCAGAGGCTGCCATGCAAGGTGCCATCCTGCCACTGGGAGCAACTGGGGTTCAGTATCTTGCTCAAGGATACTTCGATGGGGTCAGATGAGAAGTGAGGCTCGAACTTGCAACTCTCGGAAAGGCACCTCCAGCACTTGTGCCACTGTCTCTGGCCATCTCATAGCTGAATCTGGCCCGTACTTGCGTTGCTCTTCAAGGGCTGCGGGTGAATATCAAAGTTCAAAGGTCAACCAGGGAACACATGCTTTCAGATTCATCAAATGTTATGGTTTAAGGCGAGACACTACAGGTGAATAGGGTCAAATAAAATGTATTGAAAGTTTTTTTTATGTATATTTTTAGATATGCAAATTAGACAATATCTTATAGATAATATCATTATAGACAATATCATTAAATATGCTGAGACATCTGCATAGATTTTCAGTACATATATCTTAATATAGGAAACAGTAAAAAACAAATTGAAGAATTTATGTATAGGAATTATACAGTTAACAAGAACATATATGGAAGGGACTAAATTACATTCTTGTTTTTTTTTCCCTCACTCACACACACACACACACAAACACACACACACACACACCTGTTGGCTGTTGCTGGAGGGGTTGGATGTGTACTCTGAGTATCTCCTCTTTTCTGGAGTGCAGATGCCATGTAGGAACTTGGCATACTCTTCTCTCACCTGCAGGGGGCAGTGTTGAACAAGACACACTTTCAAAACAGGACTTGTCAAAGATCCAGCACATCACATTGTCATTTCTTTTTTTTTAATCATTAAATTTGATAGTCATATTTTCAAAA
>JAGFZM010005411.1:0-15000 GCA_017657215.1 Limnothrissa miodon | reverse complement strand
ACCAGAGTAGGTTCCATTGCCAGCAGCAATTTCCCATCTGGTGTTAAAGGAGACGTTCTCTGTACTTAGAATGACTGGCCCAGTGGGAGGAGTTTTGCCTCTTTTCACTGCAAACTCCCCCTCTGTTGTTAAAGGAAAAAGACAGACTTGTCATGGGAAGTAATGAACAAAACAAAACAAAAAAGAAAACAAACCACCCACACAGCAGCCAACAAGGCAACCACTGAAATGATGCATCTCCTCCAGCGACATTCTTATTTCTGATGGTTTGTTTGGTTTGGTTAATAAATACACATTTGTTGTTAAGAACCCAACCTCTCGCCTCCCTCATTTGTTACAGCTTCAGGCCCTCAGTGATAAAGGAAAAAGTGATACAGCAAATAATTAAAGGGAAATGTTGCTGCTCATCCAAAGTCATCCAAAAGTTAGTCAGCAATAATTTAACTCTACTGCAGTGAGTCACTAGGTATTGTGTGTCTCTCTCTCTCATTATGTATCAGTTAATGTGTGTGTGTGTGTATGTATGTGTATGTGTGTGTGTGTGTGTGTGTGTGTGTGTATTTGTACTGGTATGCTGTGACTCCATCTTGGTACGGTTCTGTTTCAGCTGGGGCCCAATCAGTGTCATGGCTTTTTCCATTGTGGTGAGCAGGCCTGTGACTTGGCTGCTTTTGCCCACATTCTGCACTGATGATAAGAACTCATCTGCCCCAGATAACACATTCTAAACAAGGATAGAAGGATAGAGAAAAAGAGAGGGGGGGGGGGGGTTAGTAATGTAGTTAGAATGAACTGGAATGTTTTGTTTATATCCTTGAGACTGTAAAGTATTGACTTAAAGTTGTAAATCTGTGTGTGTTTGCGTTGTGCTTGTGCGCATGTGTTAATGTGTGTGTGTATGTGTGTGTGTGTGTGTGTGTGTGTTACCTCAAGTAATTCTTGTCCAGCAGTCTGTCCAGCCCCGCTGCTCAAAGCCTCACAGTTCTTCTTCATCTTGTCCCAGAGACGCCCCAAACTCCCCCCAACCTACAACACAGACAGACAGACAGACAGACAGACCGGTAAGGAAATTCTTGAACACTCTACACTTCTAGAACATTGTATGTTTTTCTGTCTATCTGTACATCTTTGTATGTGTATGTACATGTATGTATGCATCTATCTATCTATCGATCTATTCATCTATCTATCTGTCTACCTATATCTAACTAGAGAAAAAATACGAAAGAAAAAAAAAGCTGTTATTTACCTGTCCAGCTGAGCCTCTGACTTGATATCCGTCACAGTTGAGCTCTTTATGAAATGACAAGTGGCAAAGGATCATGGTTAGCATACACACTGTGCTTCCTGCCTGTCTGAGAAAGGTTTCAGTTCAGCTTGTAAAAAGCAAGGATAAACAATGGACTCTTTGTTTAGAAGAATATGGCATGCGGAGATATAAATATTACAACACAATGAAGGATCATTGTTAGCGTCTGTGGTGGGTTTCAGGCCTGTCTGAAAAAAGGGCTTTACTTGTAGTTGTAGTTGTAATACAGGCTGGCCCAAAAAGGGTTTGGGGAGTAAGAGAAAGTACAGTAAGAGAATGGACTCACTTCTGCACTTGCCCTGTTCGTAGCCATAGTTACTGTGACCGGGGAGACATACGCAGGTGTAGCTTCCGTTTGTGTTAATGCAGTTTCCCTCTGCCTGTGAGCCACATATTAGTGGGTCTTGTTCACATTCATTTATGTCTAAGAATGCGGACAGAGGTAGAGTGAAAGAGAAAGAGAAACAACCAAACGGGGAGAGAGACAAACAACCAAATAAAGACATACAGTAGACTATACTAAAATAAATTGCTTTTAGACGTCTTGAGCGTAGTGTCATAAACCCTAATAAATGCAGCTTTGAGCTTTGTTTGCATCTCTTTGTATTATTCTCACACCACCCTCATCCGCAACCCTACTCCTCTGACACCCTTACCATATCCTTACCCCACACCCAAACCCCAACTCACCCCACCCTCACCTTGCACTCATCCCACCCTCACCCCAACATTAATCCACCCTCACCGCACCCTCACCTTCACAAGGAGTTTTGGGGTAGCCATTGTCCCCGTTCACGAACCCTTCTGGGCAGGCGCAGGTGTAGCTCTCGGGTGTGGGTTTGCAGGTGCCGTGGGGGCCACAGGTAGTAGGAAAGACACACACGTTTACTAATGTACAAACAAACACACACACACACACACACACACATACAGAGTGCAAAGATTAACAACACATGCTTACATGTTATTTAATATATGTTTTAATGTGCATATAGCTTTACACATTAGAGTACAGTGGAACATGGAACTGATAGATTAGCATAATGGTGTTTTTACCAGGGCTGTGCAAAATTCATGTGACTGATGTGTGTGTGTGTGTGTCTTTGAGTGTGTGTGAGTGAGTGTGTTTGCGTGTGTGAGTGAGTGTGTTTGTGTGTGTGTGTCTTTGAGTGTGTGTGAGTGTGTGTGTTTGCGTGTGTGTGTGTGTCTTTGAGTGTGTGTGAGTGAGTGTGTTTGCGTGTGTGAGTGAGTGTGTTTGTGTGTGTGTGTCTTTGAGTGTGTGTGAGTGAGTGTGTTTGCGTGTGTGAGTGTGTGTGTTTGAGTGTGTGTGAGTGAGTGTGTTTGCGTGTGTGAGTGAGTGTGTTTGCGTGTGTGTGAGTGAGTGTGTTTGCATGTGTGTGAGGGTGATCATGTGAACTATGTATGTGCACACACAAAGAGTGAGAAATCTATAGATTTAATGAATGTCTTTACCTGTATCCTCATCTCCACGTCCACCAATGGACTCACAATTGAAAGCGCCAGGTGTGTTTGAGCAGATTTGACTGGCGTCACAGATGTTTTTTCTTTCCCTGCATTCATCTACATCTATAGAGGTTAAAAAATGTGTGTAGACACTCAGTCCGAATCAGTCAGAATCCTACTAGAAGCAGTTTACCAGTTTTTGGTTTGAACCTGTCATCTAATCATGTCACATAAAAGTACATATGAAGGTCTAGTGTCAAGGAGACAGATCACAAGGAAAGTTCCAATGATTACATGTATAATTTAAAAATTCATGTAACCTTTACAGGTCTGTATCTAATCTATACGGATCGTTCTATCGCCCAGTGTTGAACTCTATGCTTTTGAATACTTTAAACACAAATTAGTAAATTGACAACTGAAGTAGACATAAGATATCCCCAATGTAGGTAC
This sequence comes from Limnothrissa miodon, assembly GCA_017657215.1. NCBI lineage: Eukaryota > Metazoa > Chordata > Actinopteri > Clupeiformes > Clupeidae > Limnothrissa > Limnothrissa miodon. The sequence goes on along the minus strand of JAGFZM010005411.1, from coordinate 11,774 downwards.
TGTAGATGTGGCATGTTTTAGAACAAAAATGGCAATGCTGCTTTACTGTAAGACCTTTTGGACGTTGGACCTTTATTTTGACAAGTTATCACCACTCTGTCTTCCATGTTTCTAAAAGTATGAATGTTGAGTCATGTTGAATGAATCTCTCACATTTGCACCACAACACACACACACACACACACACACATACACATCTGTGGTGTCTTGTAAGCACCCTCACCTTGGCACTGTACACCTGAGTCCTTTTCTGTGAACTTCTCCTTTGAGGACCTGTATCCTCGGTTACAGGTGCAGTAGTAGCTGCCGGGTGTATTGTGGCACTCGGCATTCAGACCACATATAGGAAACCCGCCACTACATTCATCTTCATCTTCATCAGATGAAAACAGAAACATAATTGTCACTAGGGGAATTTATGCTTCACTTAATTGATCTTTATAGGTCTGATAGAAGCTTGAATTAAAAAGGCTGTTTGGTGATTTGACATCAATAAACCAGAATACACTTTTTCCACCTTGGAGAGAAAGTGGAACACAGCAAGCAGTAGCATTCCTAACTCAAGAGCAATCATATTGAAAATCCCATAGACCAATTAAAAAAAAAAAATCCCACGAAGACATGACACCAAACCAGACATATTTTTCAGCCTATATACTGGAATGATCTACTAACTTGTGCAGAATTTTGCCTTATTTAAAAAAATCAAAATTGTGCCTCATTTGTCAGAAATGGACTACAACTCCGAGTCTCTCCCTTTACATCAGAATCCCATAACTTAACCATGCTGTGTTTTGCACCTGTTGTACATGCCCCGAACGGTAATGATTATCCCCACGGGGAATACATTTCTTATTGGTACAGAAATACTCTGCCAACCACTTAAAAAAAAACATTAAAAACAATTCAAATCAGTGGGAAAAATAAAGAATGACCATCTGAATCAATAGAACTACCCAACATGCATATCATATGAAATCTTAATTAATCTTAACTTTTGAGTGTGAACCCGAAATAGAAGTTTCTGAAGAGAAAATCCCATTCATTTTGATATAGAGGTCGGAACGCAACCAGCAGGGGGTGATGAGATAACTTTCCCTCCCTATTATATTATCAGAGCTTGTCTGTTCTTTGATCCCCACAGTTGCTTGCATCTACTTCAGATGACTATTGATGGCTGTGATTCCATCTAGCTGAAGGCGCTCTTGTGAACCGTATGCTGGTGTTGTGCCCCTCGACCACTCCGCACCTCCAGGGAACCCCAACTAGCGCCGCCACTAGCGCTGCTAACACTTAGCACAGGACAGTCACACGTCTATCTAACACATCCCCCTCTCTCTCTCTCTTCCATTCCTACTGTATCTCCCCTCCTCTCTCTTTCTCTTGCACTTTTTCTGTATACCCGCTCTCTTTCTCTTAGACCTCTATGGTATGCCTTTCTCTCTCTCTCTCTCTCTCTCTCTCTCTCTTTCTCTTAGACCTCTATGGTATGCCTTTCTCTCTCTCTCTCTCTCTCTCTCTCTCTTTCTCTTAGACCTCTATGGTATGCCTCTCTCTCTCTCTCTTTCTCTTGCATTTCCATCACTCCATCACTATTACAGTACCTTTTGTCAGTTTCCTGTTATCACACTTAGTCACACTCTTACTTCATTTTTAACAGTTTCTTCCTGTTCTGTAGGAGCCCGTCTCACGAGGGTAAGGGTATAAAAAGTATCGAGGGGGAACTTTAAGACGACCTATTGCGTAGGCATGTTGAAATAACACACACTGCATGTTTCGTAGAAATGTATGACTTGTGTATGACTGCACTGCACTTGACTTCACTGATGCATTCTTATCCCCCTTTCTGGTTTTCTCTTTGAGGTCTCTTCTATGTAGCTTGTTGTTTATCCTCCTTTATAAGTTGCTTTGGATAGAAGTGTCAGCTAAATGCACACATGTAAATGTCAACGTACATGAAAGTTAGCAGCTTATGCAGTCAAACATGGCCTGTTGAAAATGCAGTCATTCATTTGACCCCTGGACTCATTTAAATATTCTCTTGTGCTCCCTACAACCCTATAAAAATAAACATTTATGATGAGCCAATGAACAGCCCTCATCATTACACTTTTCAGAACCATGTCACCACCATGAAACATGAATGGTACATCCCAACGTCTTCTGTCCTATACACTGAACCCTTACAGACCTTACAGATTCAGTCCTCTATTACATTATGCAGATACAGTACAATCAACCAATTCTGCACGTTTGAGTGGTCCAATGTGGTCTGTGGGTATAAAGACTGGCGTGTGTTGTGATGCTGTCTAGCGGTATTCAATGCTGTCGCTGGATTTGCGTCATCAGGCTTGCACAATGAGTAGAAGTTAGGTATTCTTACCTGTGCACTCATTACCAGTCAGAACGAAGCCCTTACTGCACCCATCTCTGCCTCTGTGTGAGTTCCGAGGAGAGGGATCATTTTCTGGAGGGGGCACACACATTTGAATACATCTTACACATACTGTATCTGTGTCACTTATTTTTGCACACATCCGTGACACTTATTTTCACACATATCTGTCAGATAATCGGTGCTGTAATCATCACCTTTTGAATTCTAGTCCTGATAAAAGCTTGGCAAAGCATCATTCTCACCTACACACACATCATTTATGAGAGTCTGCCCTTCACTGCATCCTCCGTTTCCATATGCACCATAGTTCACGCACAGGCCTGTGATACACACACACACACACACACACACACACATAAAATATTTTCTGCTAAACATGTCAGCCAAGGTATTAACCCCACCTACTGTACAGCATAAACGAATGTTGTCACTTTATTAATTAGTTTTAGACCTTGGACCAAAATCTATGCATGTTCTTAATATGTTCAACATCTAAAAAAAAAAGAGCTGATTCCAAGACAAACAAGGTCTAAAGTGCGGCTCCAGGTCCTCCTTTTCATTTAAACCATTTTACTGGGATTTCAGATGCCTCTTTTTGAAAAGGTATGTTCTAAAAAACATATTTGGTAGTTTTGTTATGTAATTCAAAACCATCTCTCTATATATTTATCTTTCCCTTTTGACTTTCATTCACAGAAAAACACACATACACACACACACACACACACACATTGGGCTGCCAATACATTCGGTGTATCTCCACACACGGCTGCTGTCTGCAAGTGTTCAAGACCAACCAGTAGCTTGTTTCACACGTAGGGCCTACAACATACTTACATATCATCTACAATCTACATTAAGTATCTCATTGCACTCATAAAATGTACTTACACTAATGACCAACCTTAAAAATAAAAAAATCAATCCTCTGAAAACTTTACAATTATTAACAATCCATCAGTATTTCAGTACTCTTTTCATTCAAACAGAAGATGAATAGATTTTTATACTCACTCAATATCAGAACAATGACTTCAACTGCCATGTCATATGTCAGATGACGTCTTTAAAATGGTAATTCCAGTGGAAGTTTCTGCTAATGATATAATGTCACACATGTACTGTACATGTAGGTCCAAAAACGTATTGAAAAATGTGTTAAACTCCACACTGCACTTTGTCGTCCGCATCTCTCTCTCTCTCTCCCTCTCTCTCTCTCTATTTCTTCCTCTCACACTCTCTTCCTCTTCTTTGGGCGTTACTCTCTGTTTCCTTTGTGTGGTGTTTTCATTTTTCACACACACACACACACACACACACACACACACACACACACACACACACATACGTGCACATTCCTATGTGGTGTTTTTCTTGTTTACCAAGGCAACTGACTAACACACTTTTCACACAATATTAGTCACCATCTTCTCGTTCTCGCGTACACACACGAACATAAAAACAAATGCATGACAGACATACTTTAGATACCCTCTCAGCACACTGACCAACAATCATAGCACAGTATTGCACAGCACACACACACACACACACAAAAAAACAAATGCATGACGGACATACTTTAGATACCCTCTCAGCACACTGACTAACAATCATAACACAATATTGCACAGCACACACACACACACACACACACACACACACACATACGTGCGCATTCCTATATGTGGTGTTTTTCTTGTTTACCAAGGCAACTGACTAACACACTTTTCACACAATATTAGTCACCATCTTCTCGTTCTTGCGTGCACACACATAAAAACAAATGCATGGGGGGGGGGGGGGAGATATTTTGTCATACTCTATTCACTTCGTGAATTTGTCCTTCGTACTTTGTGTGTAAACTTGTTGGTGCAAAAATGTAGGTCATGCTAATAATGCCTGAACTGAATCTTGAATTTAAGAGAGAGGAAGGGAGGGAGGAAGGGAGAGACAGAAAGAGAGAATAGGAATAGAAGGGAGACAGAGAGAGAAGGAGGGATGGAGAGAGACAGAGAGAGAAGGGGGGATGGAGAGAGACAGAGAGAGAAGGGGGGATGGAGAGAGACAGAGAGATACACACAGCACTGATACACACACATGCAGTGCAGATGGAATCAATGGGTACTGACCTCTGCCTTTTGTCTGCCTGTCCTACACTTGCATACTAGAGAGGGATCTACTTTTCTGCCCAAGTGTCCTACACTTCCATACTAAAGAGGGATTTAATTTTCTGACCAAACTGTACTACACTTGCATACTAAAGAGGGATCTACTTTTCTGGCCAAGTGTCCTACACTTACAAACTAAACAGGGGTTTACTTTTCTGGCCAAGTGTCCTACACTTCCATACTATACTAAAGAGGGATTTATTTTTCTGGCCAAGTGTCCTACACTTCCATACTAATGAGGGATCTACTTTTCTGGCCAAGTGTCTTGCATACAGGGAGGGATCTTTGGGTTTAGCTTTAGTGGGGCTAAGGAGAATCTGTGGTCCCCAACTCATTATGTTGCAGTAGCACACACACACACACACACACACACACACACACACACACACACACACACACACACACACACACAATACTGTATATGCTGATATGTCTGTCCTTTTAGTCAGGCAATGAATAAGCAACACCAGCTGTGGTCTTATTAACAGTAACACACCCTGAAGTTTCATCCGCTCTCAATTTAACAGGGATGTACCAAATCCAAAATTCAGTTTCAGATTCAGACAAAAATTGGGCTGGTGCTGATGAATACAATTCTGATGAATATTGTCATTGTTTAGGAGTTGTTGTCTTAAAGGAGCAAACAGTAATGTTATGCCACCTAGTGGACAAGCTGGGGAAAAGCACACTGTCCTGCCGGCATGTCTCCTACTACACAGGTCCTCAGTGCCAGATATTGAGGTATACATGCATATGCCTGTGAAGATTCTCATTCATCTAGGTTGTGGTAGTCATATAGCCTGATATGATCACCCGCTTTCACTTCGTTTCACTTCGTGCAAAGCGTCTGAGAACCAGCCATTCATGACGGTGGGCGGGATACTTTCTGCTTCAACCAATGGCTACTGCTTGGTCGTGACGTATTCTATTTCAAATTGGGCGCTAGAGTTCAACGTCATCGCCTTTAGCCCCCGATCTGTTCGCTGATTCGCCAACACAATTTCTTGTCGGAGAAAACCAAAGCTTATCGTGAGTTCCCTGACTAGTATGTAGGTTAATGAAATTAACCGTTACCACTAGGCGGCGTTAGCCTGGCTAGTAGTCATACTGTTCAGTTAAGGAAACTCAAAAAAAGTCCAGTTGCCTTAACTGAACACTATGATTATACATGTATAGTTTCATAAGTCTATAATAATAATAAATGTTTTTTCATTTTGTAAAAGAGCAGGAAGTGTGTTTTTGTATGTGTGTGTGTGTGTGTGTGTGATCACCCAGATAAATGTGTGTGTGTGTGTTGTAGGAATAAATTCGAACCGTTGCTGTGATCCGAAAACATAAACTGCACGAAGACCGTCGGAATGCTATGAAACTGATGATTTTATTTCGTTAGTTGCAACATGTTACATGGAAAAATGACGACCTATGGGAAAAGGCCGGAGGACACAGCGTCAAGGTTCCACCTAAGTGTTTACCTCTGAACTGGCCTCCTGAGCTGTGATACAGAGGCGTATTTAAGGCTAATTTCCCTTTCATCATTGCTGTCGGTGTGTATTGCCTTTAATTAACAACTCGTCTCTCAGACCAAATGGTCTTCGCACATCCTGTACTGCAAACAGTGGTCACATGAATGTTAAGTGGTCTTCAACACTTCAGGCTTGCCTTTCTCAGACGGCTTAATCTCATTACAGATCATGTGGAACCTTACTAAAGATATCAGTCATAATACCACGAATAACAATACTCACATACAACCAATATATAATATCATAAATTTGTACTACAGTGTCACAAGACTGTGCGTAAGCTATGGTGTATATGGAAGCAGAAGATCCAGTGAAGGCTACATCCTCATAAAAGATGAGTGTGTAGGTGAAGATGATGCTTTGAACATCATTTAAGATCATATTATGGTTAAATATACTGTAATTATCCCGTGCCTTCACCAGTGGCCAAAGAATTATCTGACTTGAATAGGTCAGGTTGATTCCTGTCAGTTGTGTCTATAAAGGTTTTTAATTAGTCCAGGGGTCAAATTTAATTTAACTGACACTTTTATCCAAAGCAACTTACAAAGAAGGATAAACAGTCAAGTACCGCTAGGGGGATAAAAATCACGTAACAGTCGAAAATTATGTGCCCCCACCACAGATTGCGATCTTAATAAATTTGTCACAGATTTCTTTTTTGAGGTGAAACACACAGTCCATCTCCACCCAACCCCAGTCTGTCTTCTATGATGACACACACACACAGACACGCACGCACGCAGTGACGCAGAGAGAGAGAGAGAGAGAGAGAGAGAGAGAGAGAGAGAGAGAGAGAGTGTGTCTTTGTATACAAGGAAGTGTCTACTGTAACTGTTTAAACATTGAGCCGTGATATACTGTACTGGGCCGAACTTGTCACCAATAATGTGTGTGTGTGTGTGTGTGTGTGTGTGTGTGTGTGTTTGTATTGTCCCATATTGTTGGTGTTTATGAAATTGCTTTTTTTCAACTGTCTGCTGTTGTTTTCTTTTTCTTCTGCAGACACATTATTGGTGACAAGTTCGGCCCAGTACAGTATATCACTGCTCAATTTGTAGTACAGTACAGTACACACTTCCACGTATACAAAGACAGATAGATATATTCTCCTATATATATATATATTCACCATATCTCTTCATCTAACTCTTGTACTGTCACTCTGACTGGCTACTCGATGCAACAAAAATGTTGCAGGAACTTGTTACACTTCTTCTTTCACTTCTCACCAGATACCTTCACACAGAGACTGAATATTTCCTGTATAAAAAGAAAGAGTGCATAAAAAGAAAGCCAGTCTCCTGTGGGGTATAAATCTACTCATAGTGAACTGTATCTAGTAGAAGTGGAAGAAGAATCAACTAAATCATAATACGAGGACTTGTTCACACAGATGAATAGATGTTTTTATTTGTTGTTTATTAACTAAGCATTTTTTATTTACCTACTTAGTTGACGGATCATTCCACCCACCATTACAATGCACCAGGTTGTGTTTTTGACACTGGGTGAGTATCTTCACTAATTGGAAGTATTTAAATAGATAGATAGATAATAGTTTTATTAATCCCTCGGGAAGGTTCTGGGAAATCCTTTGATGTAATGCATTTAGAACTCTGTTCAACAGCTATAATTATGGAATACAAGGTATGGTTAGTATTGCACAGTGTCCACACTGAACTTGGATTTAGTTGCTCAGTTAATTGCATGGATGTCTGGGGGATCAATCGAGCATTTCGTTGGTTAGATTACCTCAGTAATGTAAATCGGAAGAAAGACATCCTTGTGGATAGCTGCTGTGTGTTTCAAGTAAACAGAAAGATGCTGGTCAGTTGCCAGGAATGTAACAAAAAGAGTTAAGTTAAAATCTGTCAAATTATACCAGTGTAAGGGTTATGTTATATTCAGTTTTTTTTTTAAAAATACTGTGCTCTCAAGTCTGTCAATTTTTGCTTTTAGTAGGCACCCATATATTAATGATGTGGCTCTGAACCTTTGCATATGGGGTTCAGATGCTGTCCCTTTCCCCTGTAATGCAGGGCTGCCAACTTTTGAAAATACCTTGGAGAGAGATTTTTTTTTCCGCATGGGGGTGGGGGGTACGTTTTGACGTTTTGATAAATGCATTTGGTTTAGTCCCAACAGAACAGAACATTTACTAACAGAAAATGAACAAAAACGGTGGCCTTTTTGATGACCTTAATAATTTTTGGTGAAGGCTCCCATTGGTTGCATGGCTCCAAATGAGCCATCTTTAGGTCATGATGGCAGAAAGAGTGCCATTAAGGGGCAAGTTGTTTCTTGTCTTAGTTTTCTTAAGGGTCACCACAGAAAACCCTCTCACTGAAAACATTTTCATTAACCTGGTCATATCATGGCTACACATCTCCCTACAATGCTAGTCAGGATGATCCCATTGGCCTGATTTTCTCCCATTCAGTGAACAGGGGGGAGAGTTGTCAAAGCTGAGCTAGATATTATTACAAATATTTTAGAACTTTAGGGGCTGGTTCTACTACCAAGCTACCTGAATAAAATTCAAGTTCTCTTTCGTTTCGAAGCCGAAACGTACGAGTGGATGATGCCTATCATCTCCTGCTTTTCTGAAGTCATTTTAAACCAACCCTTTGAAAAAAGGGCAATAAGCGCACTGACGCGCGCAGGCAACTACTTAGACAGCCCTGCGTGACGTCAGAAAGTCTATATATTGACTGCGCTTACGCTTCAGGTCCTCTTTGCCTTTTTCACCTCGCTACTGCGTGTGTGTTTCTGATTGTCTCCGTTTGCCTTTGCAAATATTCTAAACCGACGGCTTTTGTCAAAGCCCACCAAAACAGCTTTTTTCAAGGCTCTTCGAGGGATTTCCCGTCTTGCTCAAAGTGCTCACGCCGGTCCCTGACTTCTGGTACCACGAGACGCAAGATGGCTACTCGCCGATGCACTGATTGCGACCGCGCAATGGCGATCTCCGACCGCCATGCCATCTGTTTCATCTGCATGGGGAGCGAGCATGCTATGCTCGCCTTTTCGCGACCAGATCTCTGCTCGGCTTGCGAACGCCTCTCCCCTACAGCTATCGCCAACAGAGCGGCATTCTTTGTGGGTTCCACTGGCGTTTCGGGGGCAGGTTCTTCCCCCGCTGGCGTTAGGGATATTGTTCCCCACCAGTCTCTCGATGTTTCCCCGGCGTCTCCGCACCCGGTTGGGCTCATCGATCGAGCTTCAGTGGCTAATCGACCGTCGGTTAGCTTCTCAGCGGCTAGCTTGCTACCAGCTAGCCAGCTAACCGAGGCCCACCAGGCTAGTCCTGCTAGCTCCATTGGCGCGCTCTTCGCCCGCGCGGCTACCACGCCGCCTCAAGGCGATACCGATGATGAGCCAGTTATCGAAGCTGTGGATGAGGAGGAGATGTCCTCCTTCCTCTCCGCTCACGGCGCCACCGTCGAGGATATACCTCCGGCTGTCAAGACCCACGCCGCTCAGCTAGCTTCCGAGCTAGCTTCTCTGGCTACTCAGGCGGCTAACAGGCTAGGCCTGCCTCCGCCTCAGCGCTATCCGGAAGGGCGTTTCGACCCCTTCTCCGGTGCGCTGCCCTCTCCAGATGCTCTCCCCCTCCCCGCTCACCCCACGGTTGTGGCCGATGCGCAGGGCTCCTGGGAGGCTCCCTACGCCGCCATTGCCCCTATCCAGGGACACGCAGCGTTTTACGTGATGGACAAGGCGGGCGCCATTGGCCTCTTGCAGCTCCCTCGCGTTGAGGATGCGGTCGCTGGTTGCCTTGCACCAGCCTCTGCTGCCACCTGGACATCGCCTCCCGAGCTCCCCTCCAAGCCATGTCAACGCACGGAGAAGCTCGCTTCCAAGGCCTTCATTTGCACAGGCCAGGCGATAAGGGCGCTAAACACCGCCTTTCTCCTCTCCTCCTTGGCGGAGGAACTGGTGTCTGAGCTGGCTACGCAGCACTCAGAGCTGACCGTCCATCAGCTCCGCAGAATTACCGCCCTCACCTCACTGGTCGTCTTAGACAGGCATCTCTGGCTAAACCTCTCCTCCATGCCGGAGAAGGAGAAGAAGCATCTGCTGAATGCTCCTATCTCCGCCGATGCACTGTTTGGCCAGGCGCTGGAGCTACAGCGCGATCGCTTGGAAAAGACGAAGTCGGCGGCTCAGGCCCTGCAACCCGTGCTTCCCAAGCGTGCCCCGCCTCAACAGACCGCTCCCGCTGCTCCTCAGACGCGTGCTCGTACGCCTCAAAGGACGCAAAAGAAGAAGGCGGACGCGCCCAAAGCCGCGCCACAGCCGGCTGCCAGGTCGCAACCCACTTGGCAGCGCTCCCGCTCTCGCGGGCGCCCAGCTCCCGCCAACCGCCCGGTTAGCCGGGAGCGGCGTAAGAGGCCACAGCGACCCTGATGGGGTCGCGTGTGCGCGGCAGAGCATGTCATGCGATCGCCATCCATTGACTGCTACGCCTCTGTGTGCTCTCAAAGGCCCGGGTCCTCGCTCTGCAGTCCCCAGCTCGGAGCGTTCTCCCCCGCTTCGGCGGTCCTCTCTGATCTCACCCCCTCACGGGGTGCTGAGTTTGCCTTGTTCACAAGCACTCCGCACACACGCTACAGCCCCTCTGGGGCAATGTTTGAAAATGAGCCCCGGCCCAGGCCGGAGGACGCTCTCTGTTCTGTCAGTGCTATCGCGCACTGGGGCACCGGTACGGTCTCCGGTGCGCGTTCAGCTGACACACGCCCCGCGCTCTGCGCCCCGCGTTTCGACACACCTAGACGGCGCCCACGTGGCCCCGAGGCCTCCACTTGTGCCACGTTCTCCACGTCCTCTGTCCCCCTCGCCTTCAGGCAGTGGGCATGCGATGCCTCTGAATCGTTCACGAGCAGCGCTACCGCGCACTGGGGCACCCACACGGTCTCCGACGCACGTTCAGCTGACACACGCTCCGCGCTATGCGCCTCGCGTGATGACTCGCCTCTACGGCGCCCAGGTGGCTCCGAGGCCTCTACTAGTGTCGCCGCCTCCGCGTTCGCTGTCCCCTTCGCCTCTGGGCAGTGGACATGCGACGCTTCGGAGTCGTTCACGGTCGAAAAGTCCCCCCCGTCCTCTCTCGCCGCTTCTGTCGGTCGATTCCTCGCCCAGATACGCGCAGAACTGTCTGCTCAGTCTGACACGTCTGCCCTTGGCCAGACGGGTAGCTTCTCCCCCTTGTTCGAGGTCGTCGCCGATACGCACTCCGAGTCGGCTGCCCCACGGGGCGTCGCAGGTGCAGTGCGCGGCTCATCGACCCCCTACGTCGCTGACACGCGCTCCAGGTCGGCCGCCCTACGGGGTGTCGCAGGCGAAGCGCACAGCTCACCGACATCGGATTTCGCTGACGTGCGCGCTGAGTCGGCCGCCCCACCGGGCGTCGCGAGTACTGCGCACGGCCTCTCAGTCACGCGTGAGCGCCCAACGGTCTCACACACGGCTAACTGGCCCTCAGCCCCCGCACACTGTCGGGTCTCTGGTCTGTCAGTCGGACGCTCTTCGGCTTCGCGGACAGCCTCAGTCTTTGACCTCGGCCCCCCTAGTGCCACCCGGAGGCAGCATAGCACTTTGTTTGTCCTTGCTGCCTCCTCATGCCGCCGCACTGCTCCGGCAGAATTGGGCGATGTGCACAACGTCGCGTTGGGTCCT
>JAGFZM010005408.1:0-22149 GCA_017657215.1 Limnothrissa miodon | reverse complement strand
CGCTGGGAATGTCCAGAAAAGTTAATAAACTGGCAAACTTCATTAAACCTGCATGTCCAAACGACACCATTAAAAACAAGGTTAACAATAACACTACATTTTGGATGAAGCAGAACATGAAAGCACTGATGGAACATTACAACCAACTCGCAATAGACATCTGCCAGAGCCTGGGTCCATTTCAGTCCCAGGCTCTGGACAAGGCCATTAAATGGGCCAGAGTCAGATATAAGCGCAAGCTGACCCTCACGTCCATTAACTCCCTCCGTAGCAGCCTCCTGATCACACTCCCACCACCTAACACTACAACTCAACCCACCACCAATAATCCAACACTAGCTACACACACTAACACCAACACTGAATTCAATTCAATTCAATTCAATTTTATTTATATAGCGCATTTTTACAAAAGGCATGTCACAAAGCGCTTAACACAAGAGGCCCAATGAGCAACAGGGGCAAGGAAAAACTCCCTCGCAGCGTTTTTTGTTTTTACTTGTTATGGTAGAGGAAGAAACCTTGGGCAGTTCCGACGGCTCAAGGGGCTAACCCAACTGCCTAGGGCAGGTTTTCAGTCTCTTAGATGGTGAGTAGTCCACTATTATTCCATTAGATACATATTACAAGAAAATTTTAGTAAATAAAGTACAGTAATATAGGAGTCCCATTAGAATCCCAGGATATAGTCCCATGTCATTAGGCGCAGTCAAGCCAGGGGCCAGCTAGAGGCTGTAACAATCATGTCAGGGTCATCTGTGAGCTGAAGGCAGACCGCCCAGGAAGCCAGAGATGCAGGATCAGGCAGTGGAGGGCAGGGGTGACCCTCAGCAGGGAGGCAGTGGCATGGACAGTGGAGTGGGTTGAGGACCATTCAGGAGTGCCGCCGGATCACGTTGGAAGAAGGTCCCAGGAGAACCCAGGAGGTGCAGGCGCAGGCAGTGGAAGGCAGTGATGACTCACGGCAGGGTGGTAAAGGCATGGAAAATCAGAGAGGAGATGAGTTAGAACAGTCTCCATCAGATTTCAGAGAATGTGAGTTACATTGCATGTGAAACCATATACAGATGTTGGCTAAGTGAAGAGAGAGAAGTAAGTGGAGAGGAAAAGAGAGGAGGAGAAAGACAGAGTGAAAATTGTACGGCCTAACCCCTGCCAACAGCCAGGGCATCCTGTGTGTGGCTCACCGTCTTGAGCTGACTGCATTAGACAGCATGAAATCTTTTTCAATTATTGCAGAATTGAAGCAGATCATCAATGGGGTCTACAAACATGACCATACATCAGCAAAAGCTAATCGAGAACTCAATACTGTAGCAGAAGCCCTCAATGTACAGCTGGTCAAACCAGGAGCTATTGATGGTACACGGTGGCTTCCACATACACTTCATGCCCTGTCAGCCCTCGTCAGAAACTACCAAGCCATCCTAGTTCATCTGGAGAATCATGCAAGTGACATGAATGACAGAGAAGCCAGTGGCCTCATGAAGGGACGGGCCAGCCACACAGTGAAGGGCCTAAAACAGTACAAGACTCTCATTTTTGTTCATCTTCTTCTTGACATTCTGAGTGAGCTGAAAGACCTGAGCCTTCTCTTCCAGAAGGATGGACTGACATTTCAGATGGTGTCAGATGGATTACAAAAGACAACCCTAGCCCTTGTAGCCATGCAGGTAAATAGAATAATTAGTATGTAAATAAGAGGATTTTGTATGCTACACTATACTTTTATTAACTGCCGGTCTTTTTTTCTATTATGTATTTCAGACAATCCCAGGCCAACATTTGGTGCAATTTCTGGATGAAGTTGGACCTTCTCCTGGAAACTTAGCAGCACAAACTGGGTTAGCAGCGCGGACCGCCTCCAATAGAATGCAGTGCAATACAATGCAATACAGTGGTCTTTAGAGGGAGCTTGTGAGAGAGAAAAACAGAACGTTGCTTAGCCCCTCTTTAACATAATATATATCAATACATGTCCTTTTCCAACCTTTCATTTAAAAGTGAAAACAAAACAAAGTAGCCTAAAGCTGCAAACTGTAAGAAGCAGCAACACACTGAGTAATCGGTAGACTTCTGAGGGCCCTGACATTTAAAACGAGAAAATGAGAATTTTGAAAGTGTACAGGTACTTTATTTAAAAAACAGTACCTTCTCAGAATTTCCCGGTCACCGCCATCTTGAAATTAAATCACGATAAGTCGATTGACGAGCTACAACTTTATAAATGTCTTTGGTCAAACTCTTTTAAGTTTCGTCATTTGTTGGTGCTTTTGTGCTCATGTAGATAGTCACCATATATTTTCAGATGAAATCCAAGCACTTCAACAGAATATAATTTTCAATCTGTTCCCCTGTTCTATCTGTTCGTCAATCGACTTATCGTGACTTCATTGTTCCCCTGTTCTATCTGTTCGTCAATCGACTTATCGTGACTTCATTTCAAGATGGCGGTGACTGGGAAATTCTGAGAAGGTACTGTCTTAACCACTTACTTTGCAGTGTACCGCCAAGCGCCCGGTTGGGGGTTAGTGGGGTGTATTAAATCAATTTGCAGACTCCCCCGCCCTGCATCATTGCATTATCATCTTTGTGTACACTCATAACAATATAGTCATATGGCTTGCCTGGTCTTGAAATGTCCGTAAGAATCCATAGAACACGATTGTACGTGTTATTATAGTTTAATGTTGAATGGCGAGTCTGTAAGCTTAAATATTCAAAACTTTTATAGAACAGGAAGAAAAACGTTTCAAGATTTCCCAGTGAATATTTGCAATTTCGGATACCTAATCGCTTCAAATCCCCTACTTCTCATGAGACTCAAGCGAACATTCCTCGTGTTCGCTTGAGTCTCATGAACACATAGAGCCATGTCACATGTCTGTACGACCTACCAATCACGAGAAACGAAGCAAAGATGAGGAAGAGACAAACTTGGTCAGCTTCACTTTTCCATTGGACATGCAAGCTTTGATTGACAGCCAACTGGACCTCTTACAAGTAAGAACGAGTTGATGGACATGTTCTTGTAGCCAATGAAAAGACCTTTTTCTACGAGGTATGGGATGTCATAGACTTTGACCATTTCTCGCGTAGCTCAATGCGCTTAAGACTCGCTTGTTAGATCGAGAGATATTCTGAGGTTAGGGGCGTGAATTATTGACATCGCAGGGGTTTTTAGAAGTTGAAGACAAGTGAGGGAGGTGCGTGTCTTCCGAATAGCAAGTTTTTCATTTGAAAATCATTCAACATGTCAAAAGAAATTGTGAAAAATCAATACTTTCTCCTATTTCAACCAAACTTTACACACAACTCCAGAAGACCTGGTGCTAGAGCCCAGTTGTGTCTCTGAGGTCATGAAGGTGATCCAAAGCCTAAAAATACTGTCTGTTCAAGGGTGGTATACGGCAGTAACAAAAAACCTTTTTCCAGACTCTGTGGCCTTTTCTGAGAACCTCAGCCTTTTCCGAGTTGTACTGACTATTTCACAAAATTCTACAGGGTCTCAGCTTTCCAATGATACCAGCCATGCGCTTGTAGACCAAACTATGTGGGCATGGTGACTTCTCCAATACGTGCAGTGCGTTTTGGTCAAAGTTACTAAAAATATTAACTTTTTAATAAAGTACCTGTACACTTTCAAAATTCTCATTGTCTCGTTATAAATGTCAGGGCCCTCAGAAGTGTACCAATGAAGTAAGTGTGGAGTTACCTTGAACCTTGTTAATGGTGTAAAAATAGTGATTTAGCTGCATAGGCAAAGTGATGCCCTATAGCTAGCAGTGTAAAGTTAATGAAAGCTTCGGCTAAAAAAGGTTTAATGTGGAATGCTGGGGGTGAACGGTGGTGGGCATTGGATATATGTTTGTACTCGGTAATCTTTCAGTACAGTCCAGGTCCAAATCACACCGGCCTTCTCCTTTAAGTCACGACCCAATATTTTTCCCTGTGTGTGATTCATTGAAAACTCTAGTCTGCAAGACATGGCTCTCTAATTCCCAATCCGAGGTGACGTAATGAACTGTGATCCGTCACATATGAATCGGTTACACATGACCTCCAGGCATCTGTTGTAATTGCCACTCACTCGGCTCTTAAAAGTCTTTCCCTAAGGTCATCCTTCGTTTTCATGTACAGCTCGGGGATGTTGTTATTCGCTTAGCCCTCGCCGAATTGGAGCTAAATTGTGGATGATGCATGAACTGAGTTATCTCCTTGTCAGGCATTGCAGTGCTAGCGTTACCATTATCATTACCAATGTTAACCTCAGCTGCATGGTGTCTGTTTGTGATGCTGCTATTATACTGAATCGCTGCTCTACACAATTCACAGATGGCAATAGTTTTATCCAGTTTACCGTCACTTTTATAAAAGCGAAACGACTTCCAAACTTTGGATTTAAGTTTCGCCGGCGCGTTGAATATTGTTTCGGAGTTATCAGACATCTTTTCTGAGGTAGACTAGCATCTCATTCCTTCCGTTCCATCCCCCCCTTCAGTCCAGAGCACGTTTTGTTGGCATAGCCTATCACGCTCTTCTATCCATTCCATCTTTGACCAATGAGAGGCCATCATTGTTCTCAAATCAAAATTGGGAGGTACCAGGCCAAGAAATCGAGTATTTCACAAGAGACGGTCAAGTCAGAAACGCAAATGTGAAACGACTTTTTACTTTTACATTCAAACAATAACCGATTCATGTCATGAAAAATTCGAAACTTGATGCATCGATGTAGTCGTCTTTTACAGGTTAAAAATGAATATCGATATGTATCGGTTAATCTGTACACCCTTACCTAGCACTATGTTCATTAAGGTTTCTTCTATGTAGCTGATTGTTTTCCTCTTTTGTAAGTCGCTTTGAAAAAAGCGTAAATGTAAATGTTAGGCATACTGTTGATACTTGCACAACATAAATAAGATGTTTTGACTATCTGAAAATTACACACCTATTTCAAAACAGATCAAGGGTCAGCATCTTTGACAGAACCAGTTAGGGGCTCCTCCACTCTAATTCCTCCAAGGACCCGGCCTGGTATGTCAGGGTGATTGCTATAATGTTGTCGGGTAGCCTCGTGGTTGGGAGAGTTTAGCCAAGACAGTGACAAAACGTAAGGTGAAAAATATATATAAGTTTATTTAACCAAAAAAAACCCAAAACCAAGTGCTAAACTAAATACAAAAATGTCAGAAAAAGGAAATTCAAAAAGATGACAAAACATACACAAAGTAAATTAAAACAAATGAGAAACTGAGAGTTGTCACACACAACTTATATAAACTGCACAGATCAGAGAAAACCCCCCCACAGCTCACAACAGCTTGGGTTACTGCACTCTGGTGCCACAAACAGAGCCCCTTCAAACAGAAAGCTCCTGACTTTCCCTCCAAAAAGGGTTTAAATACACCAGGTGGTCACCTAGGCAGCCAATCAGAGGGCTGCAGCAATTAGGCTCTATTGGCCTTCAATCAGGCTGTCAACAGCCAACCAATTTAGGTAACAATTACCTCCTCCCCTTGATGGGGAAACCTGCGCAGTGAGACAGAAAAAGTAGAAGAAAAGTAGGCCTACATTTAAATGAAAAGTAAATACAAAGAAACTGAACTTATGTGCACCTAAGTACAGTCTACACATAAACAAAACACAAAACAAATCATATTTAGACAGAAATATAAATAAGTTATAGTGCAGTGGGGTTCACACCGTCACAATAACAAAAGATATTTGATGAGTTAGGTATAAGCAAATATTAAGTGGCTACATGTGATTCTTGCAGGAAAGAGGAAATGGCCAGCAGCTTCGGCCTCCACACAGGAGCTGATTTCTTTCTTTCGTGAGGCAGAGAGCCAAATGTCTGAGTGGAAGGCAGCACTGCGTCGTGAAGAGCAGGACAGGGAGGATAGGAGGAGAGAGGTGGAGCTTAATATGAGGAAAGAAGAGATTTCAGCTATAGTGTCAGTACTTGCACAGCTAGTTAGTGTCTTAAGAGAGAAATAAAATAAAATTAAATAAAACTAAATTAAATGAATAAAATTAAACACAAAAGGAAATGTAAAAATAAAAGTATTATTGCTTTAATTAAATGAAATAATAAGTGAATTGTGATGTTTCTTCTTTTTTTATTAAGATTTTATGTGCTGAATTAAAGCAGCTCTGACATCCTGTCCCAGCACATCATCAAGCACAGCTGCCGTAAACGACTGTGGTTCTGCAAAAGTCCACTCAGCCTCTGCAACAGTCCACTCAGGTTCTGCAACGGTCCACTCAGCCTCTGCAACAGTCCACTCAGGTTCTGCAACGGTCCACTCAGGCTCTGCAACAGTCCACTCAGGGTAGAAAACTTCACTGTGTCTTTCACAGAGGTTGTGAAGAACACAACAGGCCAATACCGTATCTTTAACGGTTTCAACGTGACAGTCATTGCGCTTTAAAAGACTCTCCATCTCCACCTCCTCTTCAGCTGGCGAAAGGCTCAACAACCGCTCGTGATGGTGGTGTACAGGTTAGGGTTAGTGTACTAACCCTAAGTTCACAGCCGAGGGTTAGGGTTAGGGTTAGTACAGTGTACAGCCGACTGGTGATGGTGGTGTACAGGTGCTAATCTGCCGTTAATCTTCTATTATCAATAAATGGCTTCAGAAGCCAGAATTACCTGCCGTTAATCTTCCATTATAAATAAATGGCTTCAGAAGCCAGGTCTGCAGTGGATAAGCAGAATTACCTGCTGTTAATCTTCCATTATCAATAAATGGCTTCAGAAGCCAGGTCTGCAGTGGATAAGCAGAATTACCTGCCGTTAATCTTCCATGATCAAGAAATGGCTTCAGAAGCCAGGTCTGCAGTGGATAAGCAGAATCACCTGCCTATAACCTGGGGTGCGTTTCCCAAATACCGACCGAAGTTAGCATTATCCGAAGGTAATGCGAAGTACTTTTGAACGAGCCCACACTTGATTTCCGCCCGTTTCCCGAACACCATCGGACGATGAAAGTTGTAAGAACGTGAGGTCGGGTGTGCTTCGCTGAAACTAGGAAGTCGACAGATGTTTCGGAAGCGTTCGGGGACTATTCGGATATATCCGCTGCTGAAAGAGTCTCAAAAACGGAATTGTAACCTCATTTCACAAGCCAGTGTGGCATTGTTAACAACTTTTACTAATCTTTGCCCACACGATCATGTACCTTATTCACTGAAATTAATGACTGAAGGCCATAACTGCCATTTGAATTAATATTAAATATGTAGTGAAAACGATCATACATGTATAAATAAACCAAATGACTATTAGTGTCTGTGCATCTTCATGGGTGAATGGTTCGAACAGTAGACTTTGAGTTATGCGATTGCATCTTGTTATTAAGTCACACGTTCAATTCCTGCTGAGGGCACTTTTTTGTCTCTACTAAATATGTTTAATTAACAATTCGGACATAAAATCGATTTACAGAGTTGTTTTTCTGCAATGTTTGTGAAGATTTAATGTCGTTCATCGTGACTTTAGTTATCAAAATACCCCTACAATCCATAGCCTATGATATAAAACGTTGTGTTCTAGTCATTAGGCCTACGTCAAGGGTCAGGCTACTACATTTGAAACAGGTGGAAAATTTCTAATCTAATTACAGGCTAATGCATGTTAAGTATTTAAAGCCAACTGTAGGTGGCGGTAATGCATCAAAGGGGGAACAACCCAGACATTTTAAGCCCCAAAAAGCCGAAAAAGGCGTCATGTGACCATAACTTAGCCAAAACGACAGCTCCGTGGGTGTCGTTTTAACGAAGCCTTTAAACGAAAGAGAACCCGAGCGTTCGTCCAGTCTATGCTTTTGGGAAACGCCTGCATCGTGTGCCGATGTTTCGGACTAAGTTAGTTATAAACACCTGAACTTGCTTCGTCAGGAGGATGGCTTTGGGAAACAGTAGCGCCGTAACTCCTTCTGCCAAACGTAGGAAGTAGCTACGGAAGTTAGCAACGACGCTTTTGGGAAACGCACCCCTGGTTACCAACCCTCTTTATGTTTCCAGGAAATAAGCCACCACCATCATGGGTGCTGCCAGGGCTTCCTACACAAAGGTCCCAAAAGCTTCCCCTCCCATCAACAATGGCCTGAACCACAAGAGTGCCATCCCTTTCTGTTGTAATAGTCTGATGGATATTTAGGTGGATGAATGATTGGGATGTGTGAGCTATCTATGGCCCCTACACACTGAGGAAGGCCCCGCCTCTCCTCGAAATATGTGCCATCCCTTCCATCTCCACAGCAGTAGGGATTCGAATAAATTTGGGCATCAATATTTTTATATACCGCTTTATCACCGCTTTACAAAACTCCTAACATAGTTGCAGACTGTGGACCGGCTGACCCCAAACAACCACACGGTATTCTGTGGTGCTTGCAAGTTGGAAAATAGCAATGGCCACTCTCTTCGCAACAGGGATGCAATTTCTAAATTTTGTGTCCTGTCTTGCAATTGTTTATCCTATAGGCCGACAAATGGAATTAAAAGTTAGATTTGAAAGTCTTGCATCCACTCTGCATCCGAATAATTGCATGCAATGTCTTGCCACCAGCGGCCCGACTTGGGGTAAGATTGTAGTGCCGTGACCTTAGAGATTTGGAAAACACCTGACACAGAGTAGAGTAGAGAAGATATATTGCATTTTTTGTAACCCTACCTATTTAAAAGTACTAAAATTTACATTTGTTGTAAAACAATTTGTAAATAACATTTTATACCCAAAACAACTGATAGCAAAATTATGCTATAGATTTTAGATCAACGAAGCCAGGTTACCGATGGAGAGTCAAAGTTCAAGGTTTGTTGCTTAATACATTGACGTCAAGGGAGACACAGACTACAACGCACGCAGTGGCTATAATCTGAATCTGACTAGACATCTAGTTGGTCCTAGGTTAAATACAAGAACTTCAAAGCAGTTCTAAAAACAAAGGACAGCAGTCAAACAAAGTTGGCCGTGGATTTCTGTCTGTATGCATGGAGACCAATCTAAATGTAAATGAAGTTAACACCTGGCCAGGAAGAGGCCTGGCCTGCATCAACTTACAAAGACAGATAGTTCATACCTCAAAGGTTGGATAGACTTTGTCTGAAGGAAATACAGATAATAAATATAAAATAATTCCTTTCACAACATAACTTCTGTCAATTTCTTTCTGATGTAAATGTTAATCTGGGGTGTCAAGCTAGCGAAATCAGAATTATTCTAGCTCAAATTTGGCCCAGAACAATAACAACATAATTACCCACGTTACTGATATTGTTTTTCGCTCAGTGTACCAGCATACCTATATTGTGTATTGTACGTCTACTATTGACTATAGTCAAGGAAATCTAAAAACAACGTCTAGTGTTAGGGTGTGAATCATTATCGTTGTCATCATTCAATTTGGTACTGTGGTTGAGTCGTGTCAGGCTCTCAGACAGTTCACGAGCGTAAACGACTCATTATTTGAAAGAAATTAATCCTTAATCTCAAAAACGGCAGAAGAACAGCCAATAATATTTGCTATCTGAGATACAATGGAGCTTGTCAAGTTAACCCAAGGTAAGTTCCCCACCACCGAAATGCTAGTTTACGTGAAACAATAAGGTAACGTTAGCTAACGTTAGCTGCAGTGTACCATTTGACGTAGTCTGCACATTTTGAGCATCCTTTTAAAGCGCACTTCAGATGCCACACACTGTCTCCTTATCCTCAAATAATTTGCCTCGTCTTGGATTTGGCGTGCTGTGCTTATATATTTAATATATATTTAACTAATAAAATAATTAAGTATCTCATTTGGCTCCATTTTTGCTACAACTATTGTGATGTTTTTTTTCTTCTAATAATCTGTTTTGGAATGTTGTAAAGGATGCAAGAATGTTTCTATGGATTTAAGTTTGACCGTTGGCTACATGGCCCACATAGTATAAACGCACCAGGAGCCAGTTGCACCAACTGGTCTTAGCTAAGCCTGGTCTTAAAGTCAAATTGGTCTTTGTTAAGACCAATCTTTAGAATAGATTTTAAGTCGGTTGCACTAACACAATTTACACCTGGTCTTAACTACGCCCAGTCTTAGCGATGCGTGTCCATGTGAGAGTTCGGAATTAGAACTAAGAATGAGCATTGCTAAGATACAATAAATGACGAAAGGCGAAACTGCTGCAGACTTTGCGCTGGTGAGCATAGCGGCGACTCACTGATAAATATTTTCTTCGAATGACATGAAAGGCATCGTTTGCTTAAAATCGCAATCTTATAAGCACTTGCAGGTCTTTTCTGCCGAATTGGAAACTTAAATTGAATTCATTGTTGTTATACAAATCTAGGGGATTACTCCTGTCCCTAATTATTCTTTCACATCTAAAAGCTTTCTCGTTGTACATCCTATGTATCAGACCATCAGCATCAGTGCCATTTTTATTAAAATTAAGGCCACACCAATAAAATTAGTTGGTTCTCTGATTTTTTCAGGAAAAATGTGGAACGAGCGAGCAAAATAAAAAAAAAAAATGCTCTGAAGGTAAGTTAGCACATTCACAGTCTAAATAAATCAATGACTTATTATAACCTACATGATTGAGTTAATGTTCATTAAAGACATTTACTCACGTGTTTAGGAAAAACTAAATGTGGCCTAATTTATAAACTTAACTTTCACACCTCACAGCACACTTTTTGTCATGCAGGTTTTAGGCAATGTACGAAAATTCACAATTCTGTCACTCGATATTATGTAAAGGTTTGACGGTTTGTCATTTATTTAAGAGTTTGTGAATCTAAGCACCAAGCAAGCTGTCTGTGGAATTGAGGTATGACATATAATGTAGTCTACGTCTAGGCTGCTGTAGCCTACGTTCAAACTCATTTTTGTCACAGTTCATCACAGGGCATTAGAACGTCAAAATCGCATTAATTCACCAGATAGCTATTAGATAGTGACTAAAACTCGGTGATCAGCGCAACGGAGATGAATATTCATCAACGTGCAGTCACATGAATCTAGAAAAGAGACGATTTTTTTGCATGAGAAACAGAAGTGTGTGTGTGCGCGCGCGAGGATGTGAGTGTGTTGGCACCTGCTATTAATTTACTTATTGATTGATTTTGAAGGCAAAAGACTTTGAATGGGGTTTTTTTTGCCTCTCAATCAATGAAATATCAAACTCACCAACACAGAGTTGCACAAGCAGACGGCTCTCGGCACCGTGAGTACAACTGCGTGAGTTCTCCTCGTCTTCTTTAATTTCAATGCACTTGTCAAATGTTTTTCTCTTCTGATCAAATATTCGAATAATTGCAAACACTGGCCTAGCAGGATACCCTTTCACCTTGTCTCTTGCTCTCTGAAGTGAAAAGCGCGTGTTCGTGTGAGTTTGAATTCAATTTTATTTTCATTTAATTTTGCATTTTTTTGATTTGGCTCATTTTATTGGTGTGGCCTAAGTTGCACTTTTCGTCGTAACTATAGCAACTAGGCCATATTTTAAAATTTACGCCAACCCCTGCCTAGGCGTAAAACTTACGACCGGTCTTAGCGAGTAGATGGCTTAAGTCCACTTGGTGCAACCAGCATAGACACCATGGTAACCAGAGCTATACAAAACCGCGCTCGAAGGCATGACATCCCTTTTCAAACAAGTCGATATTGTGCAGTTCAGAATATTCACTCAATCACGTTTTGCCCCGGATGCTGAGAGGACGCTGGCGTGCATGTCGCCGCTTCTTGGATCCGTACAGTTAGGTTACCGTTACAGTTTGAACTCTGGTCAAATAATCCTGCTTGTCACAAAGTTTTTCGAGCTGCTGTTTTCCTCTGTGTTTGCTACTACAATCTAACTCGCGATTGCCGGACACTGCTTCAGTAAGGCTAACTATTAGTGTTGCGCAGGTCAACCCATAACCCGCGGGTCGGGCGGTTACGGGTAGAAGTATTGTGGGTGCGGGTGGGTCAGGGTCGGGTCAAAAAAGTAAAAACGCAATTAATTAGGCTTATTGCATTAGAGACTTTCGGAAGGCTCATTGTTATGATTTTTGTGCTTTGCATTCCTGCATCCAGCGTTTCGAGCGAGCACGCATTCAGTTCAGCAGGTGGCGTGCTGGAAGCGTGTCGAAATAGGCTAAATCCTGGCCCAGTAGATTATATTACTTTCCTTCACAGTGCTTCCAAACAGACGCCATAAATAAAGTCGGCCAATATTTTCAATTTGGTAGCTTAGATTGTTGAAATGTCACGGCTTTGTTGGATTTGTTATGCCATGATAATGTTGGAGCAACTTGTTTTTTTTCCATTCACACTGTGTCTTGTAGGCCTACAGGAGAGATGTGTTTCATTTTTGGCAATCCTTTAATGAAGGACGACAAATCGATCGTTTTTTGGCGTTGTTTCATGCATAGGCTAATTAATCCTTCATGAAGTTGTATCATTATCTATAAGGCGCAAATCATTGTCATTTGGATACCATTGTTTCAAATTAGTCCTCTCCACTTAACTGGTAGCTAGGTTCCGCGACAGTATAAACACTGGCGTTTTTTTTTTTTTTTTCATCAGGTCGGGTCGGATTTGGGTCACAGTTTGACCATTTTTTTCGCGGGTCGGGCGGGGCGGTTCGGATCTCCTGATGGGTCGGGTTGGGGCGGGTTTTAAAAAAAGCCTGACCCGCGCATCACTACTAACTATACCTATGTTTACAAACTGAGTTGTGGATTATTTACCTACCGTGTCCTCGGTGCACAGGATCTACTGCGATCTGCCCGCCTGCATCACTGCTAACATCACTAGTCTGGAACTGTTCTGTCAAGTAGACCTCCTTAAGCCACTCTGCTGTCTGAGTCTCTTGGATATAACGTTAATGTTGGTTAGCAAGCCAGGCTAACGTTAGCAGGCAAGCTAAGTGCTGTGATTGCCGGGTGCTTCTCCTGTCACGATGACGCCCATAAGATACACCATAGATGAACTTCTGAAACTCAGCACCGCGCTCCTGCCAAGTTGCCTTGAAGTCATAAAAATGGCTTCACCTCCTGAGACGGCCACCCAATGTGCATAGGGCTGTTCGTCACAAGTTTGTTTACAGGGACATAACTCCGGCTATTCCTGTGGTTACGGGCCATGCTTCCCTGCGAAGACGTCTCCAACACAAACCACGCCCACCACCTGCCAAACTCTGGACATTGGCCTGCGTGGACAGCTCGGCACCCACACACAGGATAGCCTCCTTCATATTACAGAACATCAGATCCATAAACAATAAAGCGTTACTTATCCATGACATTATCACAGAGAAAAAAATAGACTTTTTATGTTTAACTGAAACATGGCAGAACCAGAAGGACTTTGTCGGTCTCAATCAAGCTTCCCCACCTGGCTACACATACATACAAAAGCCTCGTTGCTTGGGTCGTGGTGGTGGACTAGCTGTCATACACAATTCTGATATCTTGGTCAAAGAACATCCTGTCAAATGCTCTGACTGGGATTTCACAGCTACAAGTGGTCCTTATATATCGACCACCCAAAGCCTCCACCTGCTTCCTCCCTGAGCTCTTGGAGCTGCTTGCCACCGTGTGCCCCATGTCCCCATCTACCATTCTACTGGGTGACTTTAACATCCATATGGACTCTGGCAGCTGCTCTCTTGCGGCCGATTTTCTGTCACTTTTGGATTGCTTTAACATCACCCAACATGTGCCTGACCCCACCCACACCAAAGGACATACCCTGGACCTGGTGTGCACCACTGGCACACCACCACTACACCTCCAGTGCATTGACCTGGCCATATCAGACCACCATGCTGTTATGTTCTCTGTTCCTCTGCCCCTACTCAGGAAACGCAAAGTACAGACCATCACCTTCAGGAAGACCAAAGAGGTGTGCCTGCCCCTGCTCTCCAGTGCCTTAGAAACTCACCTTGCTGCTCCCGCCTCTGGCCACCCTGGTGGAACACTACTACACTGCTCTCTCCACAACAGTCTGGACTCTGTGGCCCCTCTTGTCACGCGTTCAGTCTCTTTCTCCCGACCTGCTCCCTGGTTCACTCCCGAGCTCCGGCTCATGAAGTCAACTGGTCGCCAGCTGGAACGACTCCACAAAAAATCCGGCCTCACTGTCCATCTCGAGGCATACAAGGACCATGTCAGGAACTACAAGGAGGCCCTCTCCAAGTTTAAAACTCACTACTACTCCATACTCATCAATAACATGATCCTAGAAAGCTTTTCTCTACTATCAACCGCCTTCTCCGTCCTCCTGACACCCCCCAGCCATCTGATGCTGCTGAACTGTGCTCTAGGTTCCAGGACTTTTTTAAAAATAAGGTTGACGCCATCCACCAGCAGCTCCTGTCTACAACTCTCTCTCCCACTCCACAACGGCAGGGAGCTCAACCTCCTGGTGCCCACTAGCTTGTGCAGGACATCTCCACCCCTGCTGCCTACCCACCACAGCACAACCTCTCCTCCTTCAGCTCACTGAACATTGACCAGGTCACTAACCTGGTGTCCAAAGCCAAGTCATCAACCTGTAAGCTAGACCCCATGCCTACCTTGCTGGTTAAATCATGTCTTCTTGTTCTCAGCCACACTTTGATGACAATCATCAACACGTCCCTGGAGTCTGGTGAGGTGCCGTCAAGCCTCAAGACCGCTGCTGTCATCCCCATCCTGAAAAAGCCTGGTCTGGACCTTGATGACCCAAATAACTATCGTCCCATCTCCAACCTTCCCTTGCTGTGCAAAATCTTGGAAAGAGCAATGGCTCCAACTCCAACAGCATATGTCCCACCATGAGCTCTTTGAACCTCTACAATCCGGTTTTAGAGCCCACCACATTACAGAGACTGCCCTTGTCAAAATCACAAACGACCTCCTCACTGCTGCTGACAATGGCCTCATTACCATCCTCATCTTACTGGACCTCTCAGCAGCCTTTAATACAGTCTCACACACCATCCTCTTAACACGGCTCTCAGAGTTCACTGGACTATCCGATACAGCACTTTCTTGGTTTCAGTCAT
This sequence comes from Limnothrissa miodon, assembly GCA_017657215.1. Classification (NCBI taxonomy): domain Eukaryota; kingdom Metazoa; phylum Chordata; class Actinopteri; order Clupeiformes; family Clupeidae; genus Limnothrissa; species Limnothrissa miodon. The sequence continues at coordinate 7,122 of JAGFZM010005408.1, read as the reverse complement.
ATTTATCAAACCGGCAACAATATGTCACCCTGAAAGATTCACACTCCACAACAACAACAATCAACCATGGGGTCCCCCAGGGATCTGTGCTTGGCCCCCTTATCTTTACCATATACATGCTCCCTCTTGGACAAATTATCTGCTCTCATGGACTCAGTTTTCATTGTTACGCTGATGACACACAACTGTACATCAGCACCAAACCCTCTGCCCAACTCCCCCCAATGCCTCTTGTCCACTGCTTGCAAGATATTAAAACATGGATGACCACCAATCTTCTCAAATTAAACAGCAGCAAAACGGAGCTCATGGTGGTGGCACCGGCGCCACTGCTCAGGAAGGTTGGGGACCTCCACCTGGATGTGGATGGCTGTTCCATCACTCCATCCCCCGAAGTCCTCAATCTGGGCGTCATCCTGGATCCTACTCTATCATTTCAGTCTCACATCAAAAGAATTACCAAATATGCTTTCTATCACCTAAGGAACATCTCCAGACTCAGGCCCTCACTATCTGTTTCAGTAACAGAGACCCTCATTCACTCTTTCATCTCCTCCCGTCTGGACTATTGCAATGCCATCCTGTCAGGTCTGCCAAAAAAAGCCCTGGATTGACTGCAATATGTCCAGAACGCTGCTGCAAGGGTTCTAACAGGCACTAGGCCCTGGCACCACACCACTCCCATACTCAAACAGCTTCACTGGCTCCCCATCAAATCCTGCATCAGCTACAAAGTCCTCCTTGTCACCTACAAATCTCTCCATGGACTGGCTCCCCACTACCTTACTGACCTTCTCCATCCCTACACCCTGGTCCTGGATCCCTGCGGTCCTCTTCCAAGGGCCAGCTGACCGTCCCCCGCAGCAGACTCAAGACCTTTGGTGACAGAGCCTTTAATGTAGCTGCCCCCACTCTCTGGAACAAGCTACCCCTTCATGTCCAATGTGCCCCCTCACTACCCCGTTTAAAAAGTACCTCAAAGCACATCTCTTCACAGAGGCCTTTGGCCTCTAGTCCCCCCTCCCCCACTTACATTACATATGCCTACATACTGTAAAGCGACCTTGGGTATTTTGAAAGGCGCTATATAAAACTTTATATTATTATTATTATTACAGTCTTTTAAAACAAGCTTTGTGAAATATTTACCAGTTGTTGACCGTTGTAATCGCAGCAAATTACATTGAATCATTGTACATACAGAACGTATTGTATTTTTAAATCATTTTACCGTCGTTTTTGAAAATGATGTTAGAGGTAAGAGACAACTCCATGTAGTCCTTAATTTTTCGCTGTTAGCAGATGGATAGCAACATTCATTTATCATCGTTACAATGCGTCTAAAAAACACACCCAGACTATGTTGCTACTCATTTTATTGATGAAAAACAAATGCCTAGGTCCTCGTAGGTCATACACTGTCATATTTGTTGTATATGTTGTTTTGTTATTTGAGCCATTCATTTTCCCATAGGAGTTTTCGCTTAGGAACCGGAAGTAGGAAAATGCTAACCCGCAGCAGAATGACGTGGTTCACTTGCCAACTCTATCGCCCAAACTATAAACGGGGCTATTGTCAGTCATTTTGTGAAATAGGAGACAAGGGGTAAAATTTAATTATGTTTTTGGTGGGTTTTCAAAGGTGGCCATTCATAATCTGTGGTCAATGTTCACCTTTACACATTTAAGTGTGATTAATGGTGAATGGAAAAAGAAAAGCAAAAAGAATGTGAACCAATTGGATTTTTTTATTTTAGTCACTGAATGTGATCTGATCATCTAATTCACCAGTATGACTAAACACAATGTACTTAAGCAAATCATTGATTTCCTCTTGCTGACAGCATCTACAATATAACTCTACAGTTATCCATGTTGATATAGAATAGTGCAAAAGTATTGTTTTGGAAGGAATGTTCAGCCCTTTTCATATTTTCTACATGTATGCTAAAAATATGGGAACAGGGCCATTAAAATGATCCTATGTTAATTAAATGCTAACTATGTTAGATAAACAGTTTAAAAACAATACAAGGAGGAACATTTTGAAATTAATTACAATAACTGCCAAGCTGAATGTACACTCTAAATTCTGAGAAGAGAAACTGAGTCACTGAGATTGAGTCTGGAGCGCTGGAAATTGCACAGCTAACTACTTAATGTTGGGTTTTTAAGTAGAGATTTTACCCCTAAGAGATTAAAATAAGTTCCTTTTACTCTTTGTAATTTTTTCATAGACTATATCAACTCAATTTGTAAACGGTCAATAGAATAGACACACATGGACTTTTTATTACCTAGCAATGTGTGATATCTTGGCTGAGTATAAAATGTTAACCCTTTCCTCTTACTACGGTATGCGCTTCAATTAGAAATCAGGCGGCCGTATGAAAGAGGCGAAAGGGCCGAAATAGAGGCAGTCTCTGTGGCAAGATTGTGACTATCAGGAAAACATGGAACAAGGACTTTCTGATTAACCATAAATATACAGTTGTAGTCAATGGAAAGTGTCACTAGACTTTAATCAATTAAAAAGTGCCACTAGAATTTAATCAATTAACACATTGATGAAACCTGGGGTGCAAACATCTGCTAATGAAACATCTGGCCGCAAGGTTGCAGGTTCAAGCCCCACTCTACCTGACACCATCTAAGTGTCCTTGAGCAAGACACTGAACCCCAAATTGCTCCTGGTGGCAGGCTGGAGCCTTGCATGGTAATCCCCTCCACTTGTGTGTGACTGTGTGTGATTGGGTGAATGCCATAGCAGGCGGCGTGTGTAGACGCAGCGGCCTCTGGCTCTCCTGACCGTGCGCATCACTATGGGATAGCTAGAAACGTAATTTCGATTCCTCTGTATGTCCAGTATATGTAGAGAAATTGACAATAAAAGCGACTTATCTGCTATGAAACAACATAATTTCCTTCAATTCATTAACTGTGTTACTTCTCAAGGAATGAGGAGTTTGCTCTTTAGGGAGAAGTAGCAGCTTGGGCCCAGACTAACGTTTAAAAATAGCACAACACTAACCACTACTGCTGCACTAGGGTTAGGTTAGGGTAATAATAATAAATGTACTTTTGTTTTGTCGATTATTACCTGCCTTCTGATGTAACAATGACCCCCCCACACACTCACACACAAAAATGCTAAAAGAGTTTATTGAGAGTTTTGACACATTGACAAAGAACTTGTCAATCATTAACAGATGGCGTGTAGTGTGTGTGTTTGTGTGTGTGTGAGTAATCAATAACAGATGGCATGTAGTGTGTGTGTGTGTGAGTAATCAATAACAGATGGCATGTAGTGTGTGTGTGTGTGTGAGTAATCATTAACAGATGGCATGTAGTGTGTTTAGGTCTGTGTGTGTGAGTAATCAATAACATATGGCATGTAGTGTGTGTGTGTGTGTGTGTGTGTGAGTAATCAATAACAGATGGCATGTAGTGTGTGTGTGTGAGTAATCAATAACAGATGGCATGTAGTGTGTGTGTGTGTGTGAGTAATCAATAACAGATGGCATGTAGTGTGTGTATGTGTGTGTGTGAGTAATCAATAACAGATGGCATGTAGTGTGTGTATGTGTGTGTGTGAGTAATCAATAACAGATGGCATGTAGTGTGTGTGTGTGTGTGAGTAATCAATAACCTCTGTATGTCTGTATTTGGACATTCACTGCAAGTTACGAGTTTATAATAAAAATATACATAAAGTGTGTAAAATATATCCCCATCATGCCCTTACACATCAAACTCATTCAGCAATTAAAACCTCATCAAATGAATCTGAGAACAAAGTGTGTATGACTGTAGAATAATCATTAAGAATTGTCATCTTTGGTTTGGGCTTTGTGTGTAATTATAATTATCCAATTCATTCATTAACTAATTAGGGCTTTGTGTGTCTAGAATGATTCATTAGTTATTAATTAATGAGTGTTATCTTCGGTTAGGGCTTTGTGTCTTGCTGTGTAGAATATCAAATTTTTATTTAATTAATTCATTCATTAATAATCAATTTAAAAATGGTTAGGGCTTAGTGTGTCTGTGTGAATAACAATTAAATATACAATTAAAAATAAATACACACACACAAAGGCAAAAAGTGTTTATTGACAGTATAGATGACACATTATTTGCTGAAAGTGACCTTGAGTTTCCAGAGAGCTTACGGTTCACCACTTCTCTTATCAGGCAATGCTTTCTGTTTTATCAAATTATTTGTGTTGGCATCTAGTCATATGAAAAAAAATATATTTTCTTCCCACCACCGCAACTGTCTAATTGCAGTTGGTACCAAGGCAGCCAAGTTCCTGTTTCCAAAAACTCTCAACCACCATCTTACAATAGAAGTCTATTGTTCCTTCGTATGAAACACAGCTCTCAAAACTAGTCTCCAGATACTTCTAAATTGACTGGATGCATTTGCATGTTAGTTACATGTCAACTGCTGCTGTTTGTGATTGTCTTTGCACTATAAATACAACCTTAGCTGCTACTTTTTCAAGCACTGCTGAAGCATTGTAGAGACTCATATCCTGTTATTTAAGTACCAGTAAAAGCTTCTATTTGAATTCACTGACACTTCCTCTTTGGTTACATGTTTACTGCCGTGGTCTTCATTTTACTCTTCACTGTTACACACACACACACACACACACACACACCTCTGCACTTTACTCTTTGTCCTGTCACACACACACACACACACCTCTGAACTTTACTCTTTGTCCTATCACACACGCACACACGCACACACACACACGTCTGCACTCTTTGTCCTGTCTTGTCGTGTCCACATGTGGGACAAAGGGGAATGTATTTGGTTTGTGTTGTGTGTCTAGAACATGGGAAGAAATTGACAATAAAACTGACTTTGACTGCCACTATTGATATTAATAGTAAAAATGTAAAAAATAAATAGCGAACTGCCAAACGCAGCATGATTGACATTAGCCTTTAGTTCCCTCTCATATCACCATGGTCACAGCCCTGTCATAAATCCTGGTGCAGACACACTGAACCCTTTAGTATGGAGCCACCTGAGAGTTACATGATATTTAATAACCCTAAACCCACAATATTTAGTACCTCTAACCCAAGATATTTCCATCCTGAAATTCTCCCCTTTACAATGCACAGAATGTCGGCCTGACCCAATTATCTGGAGTTATGAATATTTCATTATTAGTCTAAAGCCAAAATAGCACCCATGTGAATCACCAAATGACACCATAAGCAATGTGTACCCATGTGTGGGTTGGGAAAGTAGTCATCTTTGGTTGGGATTACTGTGTGTGTGTGTGTGTGTTATAGTCACCTTTAGATTGTGTGTGTGTGTGTGTGTGTGTGTGTCTTTGGTGGGGAAGATTATCCAGATCATGTAGGACTGTGTGTGTTATTGTCATGTTCAGGGGATAATGTGTGTGTGATTGTGTGTGTTATCATGTTCAGGGGATAATGTCTGCCTTTGGAGAGAATTGTGTGTGTGTATGTGTGTGTGATTGTCATGTTCAGGGGATAATGTGTGTAAAATAGTGTGTGTGTATGTGTGTGTGTGTGTGTGTCTGCCTTTGGAGAGAATTGTGTGTGTGTATGTGTGTGTGATTGTCATGTTCAGGGGATAATGTGTGTAAAATAGTGTGTGTGTATATGTGTGTGTGTGTGTGTGTGTGTGTATCTGTCTTTGGAGAGGATTGTGTGTGTGATAGTCATGTTCAGGGATAATGTGGGAGATAATGTGTGTGTAATTGTGTGTGTGATTGTCATGTTCAGGGATAATGTGGGAGATAATGTGTGTGTAATTGTGTGTGCGTGTGTCTGTCTTTGGAGAGGATTGTGTGTGTGATAGTCATGTTCAGGGATAATGTGGGAGATAATGTGTGTGTGTGATTGTGTGTGTGTCTGTCTTTGGAGAGGATTGTGTGTGTGATAGTCATGTTCAGGGATAATGTGGGAGATAATGTGTGTTGTGTTGTGTGTGCGTGTGTCTTTGGGTCTCTGCCTGCAGAGATGTCATCTTTGGTTAAGAATGTTTGCATAAAATACAATGTCCTTACAATGCCATTACAACAAAGGCAGATGCACATTTAAAACACTCTGATACACACACACACACACACACACACAAAGTGAGTATGCGTGGTGTTATCTGTTCATTCAGGATTGTCATGGCAACTGGATGATTGACAGGTGCTGACACGCCTCTTCACGATGAGACTAATATACATCTTCATAAGTCTGGCAATGTCCACCACCTAAGAATAACAGAAACACACACACACACACACACACACAATGAGACTAATGTACATCTTCATAAGTCTGGCAATGTCCACCACCTAAGAATAACACACACACACACACACACACACACGATGAGACTAATGTACATCTTCATAAGTCTCGCAATGTCCACCACCTAAGAATGACAGAAACACACACACACACACACACACACACAATGAAAGACTCATACAGACCATTTCTTTGAAAGCTCACTGAATAGACATTCAGGTGACCTTGAGGGTTACACAAACACATAAATACACACACCTGCTCTGTGTTGAACAGTAGGTGGCGCTCTTGAGTGCTGATGCAGAGGGTGTCGGGTTGCGGAGCTCCAAACGATAGGATCAGCTCATAAGCCAGTGACTCCAGAGGCCACGCCTCCCCACGCTTGTATACGCCCACATTCTCCTGACCCACCGCCAACCACAGAGCCTCAGGATACACACCATCAGCACACTACACACACACACACACACACACACACACACACACACATTGAACAGTTTACTCTTAATTGCAAAATGATAACTGAAGAGTGGTGTGTGTGTGTGTGTGTATGAGTGTGGGTGTGTGTGTGTGTGTGTGTGTATGAGTGTGTGTGGGTGTGTAAGGGTCCTATGTGTTCTCCTCGTTTTGTCTTGTGTGAGTGACTGTGTGAGTGGAGAGGTTCTCCACGGAACCCATGTGAACAAAGGTTCTAGGATTTAGATTAGTTTGTGTGTTAATATAGCGGGAAAGACTTGCTTAGGAGTTCCTTTGACCAGTCAGCGTTCACTGGGTTAGGGTCTGCTGTGTCTGTTGTCTCTGATCCAGTGTTCACTGTCAGTCTGC
>JAGFZM010005407.1:2500-21940 GCA_017657215.1 Limnothrissa miodon | reverse complement strand
CGCTGGGAATGTCCAGAAAAGTTAATAAACTGGCAAACTTCATTAAAACTGCATGTCCAAACGACACCATTAAAAACAAGGTTAACAATAACACTACATTTTGGATGAAGCAGAACATGAAAGCACTGATGGAACATTACAACCAACTCTCAATAGACATCCGCCAGAGCCTGGGTCCATTTCAGTCCCAGGCCCTGGACAAGGCCATTAAATGGGCCAGGGTTAGATACAAGCGCAAGCTGACCCTCACGTCCATTAACTCCCTCCGTAGCAGCCTCCTGATCACACTCCCACCACCTAACACTACAACTCAACCCACCACCAATAATCCAACACTAGCTACACACACTAACACCAACACTGAATTCAATTCAATTCAATTCAATTCAATTTTATTTATATAGCGCATTTTTACAAAAGGCATGTCACAAAGCGCTTAACACAAGAGGCCCAATGAGCAACAGGGGCAAGGAAAAACTCCCTCGCAGCGTTTTTTGTTTTTACTTGTTATGGTAGAGGAAGAAACCTTGGGCAGTTCCGACGGCTCAAGGGGCTAACCCAACTGCCTAGGGCAGGTTTTCAGTCTCTTAGATGGTGAGTAGTCCACTATTATTCCATTAGATACATATTACAAGAAAATTTTAGTAAATAAAGTACAGTAATATAGGAGTCCCATTAGAATCCCAGGATATAGTCCCATGTCATTAGGCGCAGTCAAGCCAGGGGCCAGCTAGAGGCTGTAACAATCATGTCAGGGTCATCTGTGAGCTGAAGGCAGACCGCCCAGGAAGCCAGAGATGCAGGATCAGGCAGTGGAGGGCAGGGGTGACCCTCAGCAGGGAGGCAGTGGCATGGACAGTGGAGTGGGTTGAGGACCATTCAGGAGTGCCGCCGGATCACGTTGGAAGAAGGTCCCAGGAGAACCCAGGAGGTGCAGGCGCAGGCAGTGGAAGGCAGTGATGACTCACGGCAGGGTGGTAAAGGCATGGAAAATCAGAGAGGAGATGAGTTAGAACAGTCTCCATCAGATTTCAGAGAATGTGAGTTACATTGCATGTGAAACCATATACAGATGTTGGCTAAGTGAAGAGAGAGAAGTAAGTGGAGAGGAAAAGAGAGGAGGAGAAAGACAGAGTGAAAATTGTACGGCCTAACCCCTGCCAACAGCCAGGGCATCCTGTGTGTGGCTCACCGTCTTGAGCTGACTGCATTAGACAGCATGAAATCTTTTTCAATTATTGCAGAATTGAAGCAGATCATCAATGGGGTCTACAAACATGACCATACATCAGCAAAAGCTAATCGAGAACTCAATACTGTAGCAGAAGCCCTCAATGTACAGCTGGTCAAACCAGGAGCTATTGATGGTACACGGTGGCTTCCACATACACTTCATGCCCTGTCAGCCCTCGTCAGAAACTACCAAGCCATCCTAGTTCATCTGGAGAATCATGCAAGTGACATGAATGACAGAGAAGCCAGTGGCCTCATGAAGGGACGGGCCAGCCACACAGTGAAGGGCCTAAAACAGTACAAGACTCTCATTTTTGTTCATCTTCTTCTTGACATTCTGAGTGAGCTGAAAGACCTGAGCCTTCTCTTCCAGAAGGATGGACTGACATTTCAGATGGTGTCAGATGGATTACAAAAGACAACCCTAGCCCTTGTAGCCATGCAGGTAAATAGAATAATCAGTATGTAAATAAGAGGATTTTGTATGCTACACTATACTTTTATTAACTGCCGGTCTTTTTTTCTATTATGTATTTCAGACAATCCCAGGCCAACATTTGGTGCAATTTCTGGATGAAGTTGGACCTTCTCCTGGAAACTTAGCAGCACAAACTGGGTTAGCAGCGTGGACCGCCTCCAATAGAATGCAGTGCAATACAATGCAATACAGTGGTCTTTAGAGGGAGCTTGTGAGAGAGAAAAACAGAACGTTGCTTAGCCCCTCTTTAACATAATATATATCAATACATGTCCTTTTCCAACCTTTCATTTAAAAGTGAAAACAAAACAAAGTAGCCTAAAGCTGCAAACTGTAAGAAGCAGCAACACACTGAGTAATCGGTAGACTTCTGAGGGCCCTGACATTTAAAACGAGAAAATGAGAATTTTGAAAGTGTACAGGTACTTTATTTAAAAAACAGTACCTTCTCAGAATTTCCCGGTCACCGCCATCTTGAAATTAAATCACGATAAGTCGATTGACGAGCTACAACTTTATAAATGTCTTTGGTCAAACTCTTTTAAGTTTCGTCATTTGTTGGTGCTTTTGTGCTCATGTAGATAGTCACCATATATTTTCAGATGAAATCCAAGCACTTCAACAGAATATAATTTTCAATCTGTTCCCCTGTTCTATCTGTTCGTCAATCGACTTATCGTGACTTCATTGTTCCCCTGTTCTATCTGTTCGTCAATCGACTTATCGTGACTTCATTTCAAGATGGCGGTGACTGGGAAATTCTGAGAAGGTACTGTCTTAACCACTTACTTTGCAGTGTACCGCCAAGCGCCCGGTTGGGGGTTAGTGGGGTGTATTAAATCAATTTGCAGACTCCCCCGCCCTGCATCATTGCATTATCATCTTTGTGTACACTCATAACAATATAGTCATATGGCTTGCCTGGTCTTGAAATGTCCGTAAGAATCCATAGAACACGATTGTACGTGTTATTATAGTTTAATGTTGAATGGCGAGTCTGTAAGCTTAAATATTCAAAACTTTTATAGAACAGGAAGAAAAACGTTTCAAGATTTCCCAGTGAATATTTGCAATTTCGGATACCTAATCGCTTCAAATCCCCTACTTCTCATGAGACTCAAGCGAACATTCCTCGTGTTTGCTTGAGTCTCATGAACACATAGAGCCATGTCACATGTCTGTACGACCTACCAATCACGAGAAACGAAGCAAAGATGAGGAAGAGACAAACTTGGTCAGCTTCACTTTTCCATTGGACATGCAAGCTTTGATTGACAGCCAACTGGACCTCTTACAAGTAAGAACGAGTTGATGGACATGTTCTTGTAGCCAATGAAAAGACCTTTTTCTACGAGGTATGGGATGTCATAGACTTTGACCATTTCTCGCGTAGCTCAATGCGCTTAAGACTCGCTTGTTAGATCGAGAGATATTCTGAGGTTAGGGGCGTGAATTATTGACATCGCAGGGGTTTTTAGAAGTTGAAGACAAGTGAGGGAGGTGCGTGTCTTCCGAATAGCAAGTTTTTCATTTGAAAATCATTCAACATGTCAAAAGAAATTGTGAAAATCAATACTTTCTCCTATTTCAACCAAACTTTACACACAACTCCAGAAGACCTGGTGCTAGAGCCCAGTTGTGTCTCTGAGGTCATGAAGGTGATCCAAAGCCTAAAAATACTGTCTGTTCAAGGGTGGTATACGGCAGTAACAAAAAACCTTTTTCCAGACTCTGTGGCCTTTTCTGAGAACCTCAGCCTTTTCCGAGTTGTACTGACTATTTCACAAAATTCTACAGGGTCTCAGCTTTCCAATGATACCAGCCATGCGCTTGTAGACCAAACTATGTGGGCATGGTGACTTCTCCAATACGTGCAGTGCGTTTTGGTCAAAGTTACTAAAAATATTAACTTTTTAATAAAGTACCTGTACACTTTCAAAATTCTCATTGTCTCGTTATAAATGTCAGGGCCCTCAGAAGTCTACCGATGAAGTAAGTGTGGAGTTACCTTGAACCTTGTTAATGGTGTAAAAATAGTGATTTAGCTGCATAGGCAAAGTGATGCCCTATAGCTAGCAGTGTAAAGTTAATGAAAGCTTCGGCTAAAAAAGGTTTAATGTGGAATGCTGGGGGTGAACGGTGGTGGGCATTGGATATATGTTTGTACTCGGTAATCTTTCAGTACAGTCCAGGTCCAAATCACACCGGCCTTCTCCTTTAAGTCACGACCCAATATTTTTCCCTGTGTGTGATTCATTGAAAACTCTAGTCTGCAAGACATGGCTCTCTAATTCCCAATCCGAGGTGACGTAATGAACTGTGATCCGTCACATATGAATCGGTTACACATGACCTCCAGGCATCTGTTGTAATTGCCACTCACTCGGCTCTTAAAAGTCTTTCCCTAAGGTCATCCTTCGTTTTCATGTACAGCTCGGGGATGTTGTTATTCGCTTAGCCCTCGCCGAATTGGAGCTAAATTGTGGATGATGCATGAACTGAGTTATCTCCTTGTCAGGCATTGCAGTGCTAGCGTTACCATTATCATTACCAATGTTAACCTCAGCTGCATGGTGTCTGTTTGTGATGCTGCTATTATACTGAATCGCTGCTCTACACAATTCACAGATGGCAATAGTTTTATCCAGTTTACCGTCACTTTTATAAAAGCGAAACGACTTCCAAACTTTGGATTTAAGTTTCGCCGGCGCGTTGAATATTGTTTCGGAGTTATCAGACATCTTTTCTGAGGTAGACTAGCATCTCATTCCTTCCGTTCCATCCCCCCCTTCAGTCCAGAGCACGTTTTGTTGGCATAGCCTATCACGCTCTTCTATCCATTCCATCTTTGACCAATGAGAGGCCATCATTGTTCTCAAATCAAAATTGGGAGGTACCAGGCCAGGAAATCGAGTATTTCACAAGAGACGGTCAAGTCAGAAACGCAAATGTGAAACGACTTTTTACTTTTACATTCAAACAATAACCGATTCATGTCATGAAAAATTCGAAACTTGATGCATCGATGTAGTCGTCTTTTACAGGTTAAAAATGAATATCGATATGTATCGGTTAATCTGTACACCCTTACCTAGCACTATGTTCATTAAGGTTTCTTCTACGTAGCTGATTGTTTTCCTCTTTTGTAAGTCGCTTTGAAAAAAGCGTAAATGTAAATGTTAGGCATACTGTTGATACTTGCACAACATAAATAAGATGTTTTGACTATCTGAAAATTACACACCTATTTCAAAACAGATCAAGGGTCAGCATCTTTGACAGAACCAGTTAGGGGCTCCTCCACTCTAATTCCTCCAAGGACCAGGCCTGGTATGTCAGGATGATTGCCATAATGTTGTCGGGTAGCCTCGTGGTTGGGAGAGTTTAGCCAAGACAGTGATAAAATGTAAGGTGAAAAATATATATAAGTTTATTTAACCAAAAAAAAAACAAAACCAAGTGCTAAACTAAATACAAAAATGTCAGAAAAAGGAAATTTAAAAAGATGACAAAACATACACAAAGTAAATTAAAACAAATGAGAAACTGTGAGTTGTCACACACAACTTATATAAACTGCACAGATCAGAGAAACCCCCCCCACAGCTCACAACAGCTTGGGTTACTGCACTCTGGTGCAACAAACAGAGCCCCTTCAAACAGAAAGCTCCTGACTTTCCCTCCAAAAAGGGTTTAAATACACCAGGTGGTCACCTAGGCAGCCAATCAGAGGGCTGCAGCAATTAGGCTCTATTGGCCTTCAATCAGGCTGTCAACAGCCAACCAATTTAGGTAACAATTACCTCCTCCCCTTGATGGGGAAACCTGCGCAGTGAGACAGAAAAAGTAGAAGAAAAGTAGGCCTACATTTAAATGAAAAGTAAATACAAAGAAACTGAACTTATGTGCACCTAAGTACAGTCTACACATAAACAAAACACAAAACAAATCATATTTAGACAGAAATATAAATAAGTTATAGTGCAGTGGGGTTCACACCGTCACAATAACAAAAGATATTTGATGAGTTAGGTATAAGCAAATATTAAGTGGCTACATGTGATTCTTGCAGGAAAGAGGAAATGGCCAGCAGCTTCGGCCTCCACACAGGAGCTGATTTCTTTCTTTCGTGAGGCAGAGAGCCAAATGTCTGAGTGGAAGGCAGCACTGCGTCGTGAAGAGCAGGACAGGGAGGATAGGAGGAGAGAGGTGGAGCTTAATATGAGGAAAGAAGAGATTTCAGCTATAGTGTCAGTACTTGCACAGCTAGTTAGTGTCTTAAGAGAGAAATAAAATAAAATTAAATAAAACTAAATTAAATGAATAAAATTAAACACAAAAGGAAATGTAAAAATGAAAGTATTATTGCTTTAATTAAATGAAATAATAAGTGAATTGTGATGTTTCTTCTTTTTTTATTAAGATTTTATGTGCTGAATTAAAGCAGCTCTGACATCCTGTCCCAGCACATCATCAAGCACAGCTGCCGTAAACGACTGTGGTTCTGCAAAAGTCCACTCAGCCTCTGCAACAGTCCACTCAGGTTCTGCAACAGTCCACTCAGGTTCTGCAACGGTCCACTCAGGTTCTGCAACGGTCCACTCAGGTTCTGCAACGGTCCACTCAGGTTCTGCAACAGTCCACTCAGGTTCTGCAACAGTCCACTCAGGGTAGAAAACTTCACTGTGTCTTTCACAGAGGTTGTGAAGAACACAACAGGCCAATACCGTATCTTTAACGGTTTCAACGTGACAGTCATTGCGCTTTAAAAGACTCTCCATCTCCACCTCCTCTTCAGCTGGCGAAAGGCTCAACAACCGCTCGTGATGGTGGTGTACAGGTTAGGGTTAGTGTACTAACCCTAAGTTCACAGCCGAGGGTTAGGGTTAGGGTTAGTACAGTGTACAGCCGACTGGTGATGGTGGTGTACAGGTGCTAATCTGCCGTTAATCTTCTATTATCAATAAATGGCTTCAGAAGCCAGAATTACCTGCCGTTAATCTTCCATTATAAATAAATGGCTTCAGAAGCCAGGTCTGCAGTGGATAAGCAGAATTACCTGCTGTTAATCTTCCATTATCAATAAATGGCTTCAGAAGCCAGGTCTGCAGTGGATAAGCAGAATTACCTGCCGTTAATCTTCCATGATCAAGAAATGGCTTCAGAAGCCAGGTCTGCAGTGGATAAGCAGAATCACCTGCCTATAACCTGGGGTGCGTTTCCCAAATACCGACCGAAGTTAGCATTATCCGAAGGTAATGCGAAGTACTTTTGAACGAGCCCACACTTGATTTCCGCCCGTTTCCCGAACACCATCGGACGATGAAAGTTGTAAGAACGTGAGGTCGGGTGTGCTTCGCTGAAACTAGGAAGTCGACAGATGTTTCGGAAGCGTTCGGGGACTATTCGGATATATCCGCTGCTGAAAGAGTCTCAAAAACGGAATTGTAACCTCATTTCACAAGCCAGTGTGGCATTGTTAACAACTTTTACTAATCTTTGCCCACACGATCATGTACCTTATTCACTGAAATTAATGACTGAAGGCCATAACTGCCATTTGAATTAATATTAAATATGTAGTGAAAACGATCATACATGTATAAATAAACCAAATGACTATTAGTGTCTGTGCATCTTCATGGGTGAATGGTTCGAACAGTAGACTTTGAGTTATGCGATTGCATCTTGTTATTAAGTCACACGTTCAATTCCTGCTGAGGGCACTTTTTTGTCTCTACTAAATATGTTTAATTAACAATTCGGACATAAAATCGATTTACAGAGTTGTTTTTCTGCAATGTTTGTGAAGATTTAATGTCGTTCATCGTGACTTTAGTTATCAAAATACCCCTACAATCCATAGCCTATGATATAAAACGTTGTGTTCTAGTCATTAGGCCTACGTCAAGGGTCAGGCTACTACATTTGAAACAGGTGGAAAATTTCTAATCTAATTACAGGCTAATGCATGTTAAGTATTTAAAGCCAACTGTAGGTGGCGGTAATGCATCAAAGGGGGAACAACCCAGACATTTTAAGCCCCAAAAAGCCGAAAAAGGCGTCATGTGACCATAACTTAGCCAAAACGACAGCTCCGTGGGTGTCGTTTTAACGAAGCCTTTAAACGAAAGAGAACCCGAGCGTTCGTCCAGTCTATGCTTTTGGGAAACGCCTGCATCGTGTGCCGATGTTTCGGACTAAGTTAGTTATAAACACCTGAACTTGCTTCGTCAGGAGGATGGCTTTGGGAAACAGTAGCGCCGTAACTCCTTCTGCCAAACGTAGGAAGTAGCTACGGAAGTTAGCAACGACGCTTTT
The DNA here is from genome assembly GCA_017657215.1 of Limnothrissa miodon. NCBI lineage: Eukaryota > Metazoa > Chordata > Actinopteri > Clupeiformes > Clupeidae > Limnothrissa > Limnothrissa miodon. The sequence continues at coordinate 13,908 of JAGFZM010005407.1, read as the reverse complement.
GGGAAACGCACCCCTGGTTACCAACCCTCTTTATGTTTCCAGGAAATAAGCCACCACCATCATGGGTGCTGCCAGGGCTTCCTACACAAAGGTCCCAAAAGCTTCCCCTCCCATCAACAATGGCCTGAACCACAAGAGTGCCATCCCTTTCTGTTGTAATAGTCTGATGGATATTTAGGTGGATGAATGATTGGGATGTGTGAGCTATCTATGGCCCCTACACACTGAGGAAGGCCCTGCCTCTCCTCGAAATATGTGCCATCCCTTCCATCTCCACAGCAGTAGGGATTCGAATAAATTTGGGCATCAATATTTTTATCACCGCTTTACAAAACTCCTAACATAGTTGCAGACTGTGGACCGGCTGACCCCAAACAACCACACGGTATTCTGTGGTGCTTGCAAGTTGGAAAATAGCAATGGCCACTCTCTTCGCAACAGGGATGCAATTTCTAAATTTTGTGTCCTGTCTTGCAATTGTTTATCCTATAGGCCGACAAATGGAATTAAAAGTTGGCTTTGAAAGTCTTGCATCCACTCTGCATCCGAATAATTGCATGCAATGTCTTGCCACCAGCGGCCCGACTTGGGGTAAGATTGTAGTGCCGTGAACTTAGAGATTTGGAAAACACCTGACACAGAGTAGAGTAGAGAAGATATATTGCATTTTTTGTAACCCTACCTATTTAAAAGTACTAAAATTTACATTTGTTGTAAAACAATTTGTAAATAACATTTTATACCCAAAACAACTGATAGCAAAATTATGCTATAGATTTTAGATCAACGCAGCCAGGTTACCGATGGAGAGTCAGAGTTCAAGGTTTGTTGCTTAATACATTGACGTCAAGGGAGACACAGACTACAACGCACGCAGTGGCTATAATCTGAATCTGACTAGACATCTAGTTGGTCCTAGGTTAAATACAAGAACTTCAAAGCAGTTCTAAAAACAAAGGACAGCAGTCAAACAAAGTTGGCCGTGGATTTCTGTCTGTATGCATGGAGACCAATCGAAATATAAATGAAGTTAACACCTGGCCAGGAAGAGGCCTGGCCTGCATCAACTTACAAAGACAGATAGTTCACACCTCAAAAGTTGGATAGACTTTGTCTGAAGGAAATACAGATAATAAATATAAAATAATTCCTTACACAACATAACTTCTGTCAATTTCTTTCTGATGTAAATATTAATCTGGGGTGTCAAGCTAGTGAAATCAGAATTATTCTAGCTCAAATTTGGCCCAGGACTGGCTTGCTATTTTGTTTAGGTTTTGGGAGAAAAGAGTAAAAATCCCAGTTATTTATTTATTTGTTTATTTATTTAATCCCTTTTGTGCAAGTTACTCCGCTGACTGCACTATGTTCCCATGATGCATTGCGAGCAAGTACACTGAAATAATGTTGGATTGGTCTTGCCATTGACTAGAAAAGTTTTATCTTTAGTATTGTTGTGCAACAGCAATGTTTTAGAACAATAACTACATAATTACCCACGTTACTGATATTGTTTTTCGCTCAGTGTACCAGCATACCTATATTGTGTATTGTACGTCTACTATTGACTATAGTCAAGGAAATCTAAAAACAACGTCTAGTGTTAGGGTGTGAATCATTATCGTTGTCATCGTTCAATTTGGTACTGTGGTTGAGTCGTGTCAGGCTCTCAGACAGTTCACGAGCGTAAACGACTCATTATTTGAAAGAAATTAATCCTTAATCTCAAAAACGGCAGAAGAACAGCCTATAATATTTGCTATCTGAGATACAATAGAGCTTGTCAAGTTAACCCAAGGTAAGTTCCCCACCACCGAAATGCTAGTTTACGTGAAACAATAAGGTAACGTTAGCTAACGTTAGCTGCAGTGTACCATTTGACGTAGTCTGCACATTTTGAGCATCCTTTTAAAGCGCACTTCAGATGCCACACACTGTCTCCTTATCCTCAAATAATTTGCCTCGTCTTGGATTTGGCGTGCTGTGCTTATATATTTAATATATATTTAACTAATAAAATAATTAAGTATCTCATTTGGCTCCATTTTTGCTACAACTATTGTGATGTTTTTTTTCTTCTAATAATCTGTTTTGGAATGTTGTAAAGGATGCAAGAATGTTTCTATGGATGTAAGTTTGACCGTTGGCTACATGGCCCACATAGTATAAACGCACCAGGAGCCAGTTGCACCAACTGGTCTTAGCTAAGCCTGGTCTTAAAGTCAAATTGGTCTTTGTTAAGACCAATCTTTAGAATAGATTTTAAGTCGGTTGCACTAACACAATTTACACCTGGTCTTAACTACGCCCAGTCTTAGCGATGCGTGTCCATGTGAGAGTTCGGAATTAGAACTAAGAATGAGCATTGCTAAGATACAATAAATGACGAAAGGCGAAACTGCTGCAGACTTTGCGTTGGTGAGCATAGCGGCGACTCACTGATAAATATTTTCTTCGAATGACACGAAAGGCATCGTTTGCTTAAAATCGCAATCTTATAAGCACTTGCAGGTCTTTTCTGCCGAATTGGAAACTTAAATTGAATTCATTGTTGTTATACAAATCTAGGGGATTACTCCTGTCCCTAATTATTCTTTCACATCTAAAAGCTTTCTCGTTGTACATCCTATGTATCAGACCATCAGCATCAGTGCCATTTTTATTAAAATTAAGGCCACACCAATAAAATTAGTTGGTTCTCTGATTTTTTCAGGAAAAATGTGGAACGAGCGAGCAAAATAAAAAAAAAAAATGCTCTGAAGGTAAGTTAGCACATTCACAGTCTAAATAAATCAATGACTTATTATAACCTACATGATTGAGTTAATGTTCATTAAAGACATTTACTCACGTGTTTAGGAAAAACTAAATGTGGCCTAATTTATAAACTTAACTTTCACACCTCACAGCACACTTTTTGTCATGCAGGTTTTAGGCAATGTACGAAAATTCACAATTCTGTCACTCGATATTATGTAAAGGTTTGACGGTTTGTCATTTATTTAAGAGTTTGTGAATCTAAGCACCAAGCAAGCTGTCTGTGGAATTGAGGTATGACATATAATGTAGTCTACGTCTAGGCTGCTGTAGCCTACGTTCAAACTCATTTTTGTCACAGTTCATCACAGGGCATTAGAACGTCAAAATCGCATTAATTCACCAGATAGCTATTAGATAGTGACTAAAACTCGGTGATCAGCGCAACGGAGATGAATATTCATCAACGTGCAGTCACATGAATCTAGAAAAGAGACGATTTTTTTGCATGAGAAACAGAAGTGTGTGTGTGCGCACGCGAGGATGTGAGTGTGTTGGCACCTGCTATTAATTTACTTATTGATTGATTTTGAAGGCAAAAGACTTTGAATGGGGTTTTTTTTGCCTCTCAATCAATGAAATATCAAACTCACCAACACAGAGTTGCACAAGCAGACGGCTCTCGGCACCGTGAGTACAACTGCGTGAGTTCTCCTCGTCTTCTTTAATTTCAATGCACTTGTCAAATGTTTTTCTCTTCTGATCAAATATTCGAATAATTGCAAACACTGGCCTAGCAGGATACCCTTTCACCTTGTCTCTTGCTCTCTGACGTGAAAAGCGCGTGTTCGTGTGAGTTTGAATTCAATTTTATTTTCATTTAATTTTGCATTTTTTTGATTTGGCTCATTTTATTGGTGTGGCCTAAGTTGCACTTTTCGTCGTAACTATAGCAACTAGGCCATATTTTAAAATTTACGCCAACCCCTGCCTAGGCGTAAAACTTACGACCGGTCTTAGCGAATAGATGGCTTAAGTCCACTTGGTGCAACCAGCATAGACACCATGGTAACCAGAGCTATACAAAACCGCACTCGAAGGCATGACATCCCTTTTCAAACAAGTCGATATTGTGCAGTTCAGAATATTCACTCAATCACATTTTGCCCCGGATGCTGAGAGGACGCTGGCGTGCATGTCGCCGCTTCTTGGATCCGTACAGTTAGGTTACAGTTACAGTTTGAACTCTGGTCAAATAATCCTGCTTGTCACAAAGTTTTTCGAGCTGCTGTTTTCCTCTGTGTTTGCTACTACAATCTAACTCGCGATTGCCGGACACTGCTTCAGTAAGGCTAACTATTAGTGTTGCGCAGGTCAACCCATAACCCGCGGGTCGGGCGGTTACGGGTAGAAGTATTGTGGGTGCGGGTGGGTCAGGGTCGGGTCAAAAAAGTAAAAACGCAATTAATTAGGCTTATTGTATTAGAGACTTTCGGAAGGCTCATTGTTATGATTTTTGTGCTTTGCATTCCTGCATCCAGCGTTTCGAGCGAGCACGCATTCAGTTCAGCAGGTGGCGTGCTGGAAGCGTGTCGAAATAGGCTAAATCCTGGCCCAGTAGATTATATTACTTTCCTTCACAGTGCTTCCAAACAGACGCCATAAATAAAGTCGGCCAATATTTTCAATTTGGTAGCTTAGATTGTTGAAATGTCACGGCTTTGTTGGATTTGTTATGCCATGATAATGTTGGAGCAACTTGTTTTTTTTCCATTCACACTGTGTCTTGTAGGCCTACAGGAGAGATGTGTTTCATTTTTGGCAATCCTTTAATGAAGGACGACAAATCGATCGTTTTTTGGCGTTGTTTCATGCATAGGCTAATTAATCCTTCATGAAGTTGTATCATTATCTATAAGGCGCAAATCATTGTCATTTGGATACCATTGTTTCAAATTAGTCCTCTCCACTTAACTGGTAGCTAGGTTCCGCGACAGTATAAACACTGGCGTTTTTTTTTTTTTTTTCATCAGGTCGGGTCGGATTTGGGTCACAGTTTGACCATTTTTTTCGCGGGTCGGGCGGGGCGGTTCGGATCTCCTGATGGGTCGGGTTGGGGCGGGTTTTAAAAAAAGCCTGACCCGCGCATCACTACTAACTATACCTATGTTTACAAACTGAGTTGTGGATTATTTACCTACCGTGTCCTCGGTGCACAGGATCTACTGCGATCTGCCCGCCTGCATCACTGCTAACATCACTAGTCTGGAACTGTTCTGTCAAGTAGACCTCCTTAAGCCACTCTGCTGTCTGAGTCTCTTGGATATAACGTTAATGTTGGTTAGCAAGCCAGGCTAACGTTAGCAGGCAAGCTAAGTGCTGTGATTGCCGGGTGCTTCTCCTGTCACGATGACGCCCATAAGATACACCATAGATGAACTTCTGAAACTCAGCACCGCGCTCCTGCCAAGTTGCCTTGAAGTCATAAAAATTGCTTCACCTCCTGAGACAGCCACCCAATGTGCATAGGGCTGTTCGTCACAAGTTTGTTTACAGGGACATAACTCCGGCTATTCCTGTGGTTACGGGCCATGCTTCCCTGCGAAGACGTCTCCAACACAAACCACGCCCACCACCTGCCAAACTCCGGACATTGGCCTGCGTGGACAGCTCGGCACCCACACACAGGATAGCTCCTTCATATTACAGAACATCAGATCCATAAACAATAAAGCGTTACTTATCCATGACATTATCACAGAGAAAAAAATAGACTTTTTATGTTTAACTGAAACATGGCAGAACCAGAAGGACTTTGTCGGTCTCAATCAAGCTTCCCCACCTGGCTACACATACATACAAAAGCCTCGTTGCTTGGGTCGTGGTGGTGGACTAGCTGTCATACACAATTCTGATATCTTGGTCAAAGAACATCCTGTCAAATTCTCTGACTGGGATTGCACAGCTACAAGTGGTCCTTATATATCGACCACCAAAGAATCCACCTGCTTCCTCCCTGAGCTCTTGGAGCTGCTTGCCACCGTGTGCCCCATGTCCCCATCTACCATTCTGCTGGGTGACTTTAACATCCATATGGACTCTGGCAGCTGCTCTCTTGCGGCCGATTTTCTGTCACTTTTGGATTGCTTTAACATCACCCAACATGTGCCTGACCCCACCCACACCAAAGGACATACCCTGGACCTGGTGTGCACCACTGGCACACCACCACTACACCTCCAGTGCATTGACCTGGCCATATCAGACCACCATGCTGTTATGTTCTCTGTTCCTCTGCCCCTACTCCATTGTCCATCTCGAGGCATACAAGGACCATGTCAGGAACTACAAGGAGGCCCTCTCCAAGTTTAAAACTCACTACTACTCCATACTCATCAATAACCAACAACATGATCCTAGAAAGCTTTTCTCTACTATCAAGCCTTCTTTGTCCTCCTGACACCCCCCAGCCATCTGATGCTGCTGAACTGTGCTCTAGGTTCCAGGACTTTTTTAAAAATAAGGTTGATGCCATCCACCAGCAGCTCCTGTCTACAACTCTCTCTCCCACTCCACAACGGCAGGGAGCTCAACCTCCTGGTGCCCACTAGCTTGTGCAGGACATCTCCACCCCTGCTGCCTACCCACCACAGCACAACCTCTCCTCCTTCAGCTCACTGAACATTGACCAGGTCACTAACCTGGTGTCCAAAGCCAAGTCATCAACCTGTAAGCTAGACCCCATGCCTACCTCGCTGGTTAAATCATGTCTTCTTGTTCTCAGCCACACTTTGATGACAATCATCAACACGTCCCTGGAGTCTGGTGAGGTGCCGTCAAGCCTCAAGACTGCTGCTGTCATCCCCATCCTGAAAAAGCCTGGTCTGGACCTTGATGACCCAAATAACTATCGTCCCATCTCCAACCTTCCCTTGCTGTGCAAAATCTTGGAAAGAGCAGTGGCTCCAACTCCAACAGCATATGTCCCACCATGAGCTCTTTGAACCTCTACAATCCGGTTTTAGAGCCCACCACATTACAGAGACTGCCCTTGTCAAAATCACAAATGACCTCCTCACTGCTGCTGACAATGGCCTCATTACCATCCTCATCTTACTGGACCTCTCAGCAGCCTTTAATACAGTCTCACACACCATCCTCTTAACACGGCTCTCAGAGTTCACTGGACTATCCGATACAGCACTTTCTTGGTTTCAGTCATATTTATCAAACCGGCAACAATATGTCACCCTGAAAGATTCACACTCCACAACAACAACAATCAACCATGGGGTTCCCCGGGGATCTGTGCTTGGCCCCCTTATCTTTACCATATACATGCTCCCTCTTGGACAAATTATCTGCTCTCATGGACTCAGTTTTCATTGTTACGCTGATGACACACAACTGTACATCAGCACCAAACCCTCTGCCCAACTCCCCCCAATGCCTCTTGTCCACTGCTTGCAAGATATTAAAACATGGATGACCACCAATCTTCTCAAATTAAACAGCAGCAAAACGGAGCTCATGGTGGTGGCACCGGCGCCACTGCTCAGGAAGGTTGGGGACCTCCACCTGGATGTGGATGGCTGTTCCATCACTCCATCCCCCGAAGTCCTCAATCTGGGCGTCATCCTGGATCCTACTCTATCATTTCAGTCTCACATCAAAAGAATTACCAAATCTGCCTTCTATCACCTAAGGAACATCTCCAGACTCAGGCCCTCACTATCTGTTTCAGTAACAGAGACCCTCATTCACTCTTTCATCTCCTCCCGTCTGGACTATTGCAATGCCATCCTGTCAGGTCTGCCAAAAAAAGCCCTGGATTGACTGCAATATGTCCAGAACGCTGCTGCAAGGGTTCTAACAGGCACTAGGCCCTGGCACCACACCACTCCCATACTCAAACAGCTTCACTGGCTCCCCATCAAATCCTGCATCAGCTACAAAGTCCTCCTTCTCACCTACAAATCTCTCCATGGACTGGCTCCCCACTACCTTACTGACCTTCTCCATCCCTACACCCTGGTCCTGGATCCCTGCGGTCCTCTTCCAAGGGCCAGCTGACCGTCCCCCACAGCAGACTCAAGACCTTTGGTGACAGAGCCTTTAATGTAGCTGCCCCCACTCTCTGGAACAAGCTACCCCTTCATGTCCAATGTGCCCCCTCACTACCCCGTTTAAAAAGTACCTCAAAGCACATCTCTTCACAGAGGCCTTTGGCCTCTAGTCCCCCCTCCCCCACTTACATGCTTACATTACATATGCCTACATACTGTAAAGCGACCTTGGGTATTTTGAAAGGCGCTATATAAAACTTTATATTATTATTATTATTACAGTCTTTTAAAACAAGCTTTGTGAAATATTTACCAGTTGTTGACCGTTGTAATCGCAGCAAATTACATTGAATCATTGTACATACAGAACGTATTGTATTTTTAAATCATTTTACCGTCGTTTTTGAAAATGATGTTAGAGGTAAGAGACAACTCCATGTAGTCCTTAATTTTTCGCTGTTAGCAGATGGATAGCAACATTCATTTATCATCGTTACAATGCGTCTAAAAAACACACCCAGACTATGTTGCTACTCATTTTATTGATGAAAAACAAATGCGTAGGTCCTCGTAGGTCATACACTGTCATATTTGTTGTATATGTTGTTTTGTTATTTGAGCCATTCATTTTCCCATAGGAGTTTTCGCTTAGGAACCGGAAGTAGGAAAATGCTAACCCGCAGCAGAATGACGTGGTTCACTTGCCAACTCTATGGCCCAAACTATAAACGGGGCTATTGTCAGTCATTTTGTGAAATAGGAGACAAGGGGTAAAATTTAATTATGTTTTTGGTGGGTTTTCAAAGGTGGCCATTCATAATCTGTGGTCAATGTTCACCTTTACACATTTAAGTGTGATTAATGGTGAATGGAAAAAGAAAAGCAAAAAGAATGTGAACCAATTGGATTTTTTTATTTTAGTCACTGAATGTGATCTGATCATCTAATTCACCAGTATGACTAAACACAATGTACTTAAGCAAATCATTGATTTCCTCTTGCTGACAGCATCTACAATATAACTCTACAGTTATCCATGTTGATATAGAATAGTGCAAAAGTATTGTTTTGGAAGGAATGTTCAGCCCTTTTCATATTTTCTACATGTATGCTAAAAATATGGGAACAGGGCCATTAAAATGATCCTATGTTAATTAAATGCTAACTATGTTAGATAAACAGTTTAAAAACAATACAAGGAGGAACATTTTGAAATTAATTACAATAACTGCCAAGCTGAATGTACACTCTAAATTCTGAGAAGAGAAACTGAGTCACTGAGATTGAGTCTGGAGCGCTGGAAATTGCACAGCTAAACTAGGGTTAATGTTGGGTTTTTAAGTAGAGATTTTACCCCTAAGAGATTAAAATAAGTTCCTTTTACTCTTTGTAATTTTTTCATAGACTATATCAACTCAATTTGTAAACGGTCAATAGAATAGACACACATGGACTTTTTATTACCTAGCAATGTGTGATATCTTGGCTAAGTATAAAATGTTAACCCTTTCCTCTTACTACGGTATGCGCTTCAATTAGAAATCAGGCGGCCGTATGAAAGAGGCGAAAGGGCCGAAATAGAGGCAGTCTCTGTGGCAAGATTGTGACTATCAGGAAAACATGGAACAAGGACTTTCTGATTAACCATAAATATACAGTTGTAGTCAATGGAAAGTGTCACTAGACTTTAATCAATTAAAAAGTGCCACTAGAATTTAATCAATTAACACATTGATGAAACCTGGGGTGCAAAACATCTGCTAATGAAACATCTGGCCGCAAGGTTGCAGGTTCGAGCCCCACTCTACCTGACACCATCTAAGTGTCCTTGAGCAAGACACTGAACCCCAAATTGCTCCTGGTGGCAGGCTGGAGCCTTGCATGGTAATCCCCTCCACTTGTGTGTGACTGTGTGTGAATGGGTGTGTGATTGGGTGAATGCCATAGCAGGCGGCGTGTGTAGACGCAGCGGCCTCTGGCTCTCCTGACCGTGCGCATCACTATGGGATAGCTAGAAACATAATTTCGATTCCTCTGTATGTCCAGTATATGTAGAGAAATTGACAATAAAAGCGACTTATCTGCTATGAAACAACATAATTTCCTTCAATTCATTAACTGTGTTACTTCTCAAGGAATGAGGAGTTTGCTCTTTAGGGAGAAGTAGCAGCTTGGGCCCAGACTAACGTTTAAAAATAGCACAACACTAACCACTACTGCTGCACTAGGGTAAGGGTTAGGTTAGGGTAATAATAATAAATGTACTTTTGTTTTGTCGATTTATTATTACCTGCCTTCGGATGTAACAATGACCCCCCACACACTCACACACAAAAATGCTAAAAGAGTTTATTGAGAGTTTTGACACATTGACAAAGAACTTGTCAATCAATAACAGATGGCATGTAGTGTGTGTTTGTGTGTGTGTGAGTAATCAATAACAGATGGCATGTAGTGTGTGTGTGTGTGAGTAATCAATAACAGATGGCATGTAGTGTGTGTGTGTGTGTGAGTAATCATTAACAGATGGCATGTAGTGTGTTTAGGTCTGTGTGTGTGAGTAATCAATAACATATGGCATGTAGTGTGTGTGTGTGTGTGTGTGTGTGAGTAATCAATAACAGATGGCATGTAGTGTGTGTGTGTGAGTAATCAATAACCTCTGTATGTCTGTATTTGGACATTCACTGCAAGTTACGAGTTTATAATAAAAATAAACATAAAGTGTGTAAAATATATCCCATCATGCCCTTACACATCAAACTCATTCAGCAATTAAAACCTCATCAAATGAATCTGAGAACAAAGTGTGTATGACTGTAGAATAATCATTAAGAATTGTCATCTTTGGTTTGGGCTTTGTGTGTAATTATAATTATCCAATTCATTCATTAACTAATTAGGGCTTTGTGTGTCTAGAATGATTTATTAGTTATTAATTAATGAGTGTTATCTTCGGTTAGGGCTTTGTGTCTTGCTGTGTAGAATATCAAATTTTTATTTAATTAATTCATTCATTAATAATCAATTTAAAAATGGTTAGGGCTTAGTGTGTCTGTGTGAATAACAATTAAATATACAATTAAAAATAAATACACACACACAAAGGCAAAAAGTGTTTATTGACAGTATAGATGACACATTATTTGCTGAAAGTGACCTTGAGTTTCCAGAGAGCTTACGGTTCACCACTTCTCTTATCAGGCAATGCTTTCTGTTTTATCAAATTATTTGTGTTGGCATCTAGTCATATGAAAAAAAATATATTTTCTTCCCACCACCGCAACTGTCTAATTGCAGTTGGTACCAAGGCAGCCAAGTTCCTGTTTCCAAAAACTCTCAACCACCATCTTACAATAGAAGTCTATTGTTCCTTCGTATGAAACACAGCTCTCAAAACTAGTCTCCAGATACTTCTAAATTGACTGGATGCATTTGCATGTTAGTTACATGTCAACTGCTGCTGTTTGTGATTGTCTTTGCACTATAAATACAACCTTAGCTGCTACTTTTTCAAGCACTGCTGAAGCATTGTAGAGACTCATATCCTGTTATTTAAGTACCAGTAAAAGCTTCTATTTGAAT